>JAXCGZ010007566.1:245000-250432 GCA_037179515.1 Halocaridina rubra
ACTTATCATACCTGTCCTTAAAACTATGGATTGAGATAGCATTAACTACCTCCTCGCTTAGCCAATTCCAATTATCAACTACTCTTACACTGAAAAAGTATTTCCTTACATCCTGCAAAGAACTTTTCTTACGAAGCTTCAAACTATGACTTCTAGTTCTAGAGCCAGCCATATCAAAATATCGATCCCTATCCACTCTATCATAATTATGAAGGAATTTAAAGACTGTAACCATATCCCCCCTCTCTTTTCTAGCTTCGAGTGATGGTAAGTCTAATTCCCTCAGCCTCTCATCATAACTGAGATTGCGTATTTCTGGCACCAGTTTCGTGGCATGTCTTTGAACTTTTTCAAGCTTAGCTATGTGCTTTTTCAAGTGCGGATTCCAAAAGGGGGCTGCATATTCGAGTTTTGGCCTCACATAGGTTACATAAATATTTCTGAACATTTCCTTGTCCATGTGCCTGAAGGCTACCCTTATATTTGATAAGAATGCATATGCTGCCCTTACTATGCCATTTATATGTATTTCTGGAGACAAATCTGCCAGTATGTTTACTCCTAGATCTCTCTCATTTTCTGTCTCTTGAAGTTGTACTCCAGCCACCGAGTAGTCATGCTTGGGCCTTCTTGCACTTGTACCCATTCTCATTACCTTACATTTTGAAGTACTGAATTTCATTAGCCACTTTTCTGACCACTCATGCAGATTATTTAGATCCTCCTGAAGTTCTCTACCATTGTTCTCGTTTTTTACTTTCTTCACAATCTTTGCATCATCTGCAAACATATTCATGAATGAATTTACAGACTCTGGTAGGTCATTTACATATACAAGGAACAAAAGTGGCCCTAAAACTGAACCCTGTGGAACCCCACTACTAACTCTTCTCTATTCAGACACTGAGTGTCTTACTCTAACCCTCTGTTCCCTTCCTTCTAAGTAAGTTTTTATCCATTCCAAAACATTTCCACCTATTCTAGCCATTGATTGCAGCTTCCTAATAAGTGTGTGTGATTACCTAATTGTGATTACCTAATTGTTTTTACGGGAAAGAGCCCAAAGCTCGTATCTTCCCGTCTCCTGATCGGTTCCATTTTATACTTAGTGATACTTATCATACCTGTCCTTAAAACTATGGATTGAGATAGCATTAACTACCTCCTCGCTTAGCCAATTCCAATTATCAACTACTCTTACACTGAAAAAGTATTTCCTTACATCCTGCGAAGAAGTTTTCTTACGAAGCTTCAAACTATGACCTCTAGTTCTAGAGCCAGCCATATCAAAATATCGATCCCTATCCACTCTATCATAACCATGAAGGAATTTAAAGACTGTCACCATATCCCCCCTCACTCTTCTAGCTTCGAGTGATGGTAAGTCTAATTCCCTCAGCCTCTCATCATAACTGAGATTGCGTATTTCTGGCACCAGTTTCGTGGCATGTCTTTGAACTTTTTCAAGCTTAGCTATGTGCTTTTTCAAGTGCGGATTCCAAAAGGGGGCTGCATATTCGAGTTTTGGCCTCACATAGGTTACATAAATATTTCTGAACATTTCCTTGTCCATGTGCCTGAAGGCTACCCTTATATTTGATAAGAATGCATATGCTGCCCTTGCTATGCCATTTATATGTATTTCTGGAGACAAATCTGCCAGTATGTTTACTCCTAGATCTCTCTCATTTTCTGTCTCTTGAAGTTGTACTCCAGCCACCGAGTAGTCAAGCTTGGACCTTCTTGCACTTGTACCCATTCTCATTACCTTACATTTTGAAGTACTGAATTTCATTAGCCACTTTTCTGACCACTCATGCAGATTATTTAGATCCTCCTGAAGTTCTCTACCATTGTTCTCGTTTTTTACTTTCTTCACAATCTTTGCATCATCTGCAAACATATTCATGAATGAATTTACAGACTCTGGTAGGTCATTTACATATACAAGGAACAAAAGTGGCCCTAAAACTGAACCCTGTGGAACTCCACTACTAACTCTTCTCCATTCAGACACTGAGTGTCTTACTCTAACCCTTGGTTCCCTTCCTTCTAAGTAAGTTTTTATCCATTCCAAAACATTTCCACCTATTCTAGCCATTGATTGCAGCTTCCTAATAAGTGTGTGTGATTACCTAATTGTGATTACCTAATTGTTTTTACGGGAAAGAGCCCAAAGCTCGTATATTCCCGTCTCCTGATCGGTTCCATTTTAGACTTAGTGATACTTATCATACTTGTCCTTAAAACTATGGATTGAGATAGCATTAACTACCTCCTCGCTTAGCCAATTCCAATTATCAACTACTCTTACACTGAAAAAGTATTTCCTTACATCCTGCGAAGAAGTTTTCTTACGAAGCTTCAAACTATGACCTCTAGTTCTAGAGCCAGCCATATCAAAATATCGATCCCTATCCACTCTATCATAACCATGAAGGAACTTAAAGACTGTCACCATATCCCCCCTCACTCTTCTAGCTTCGAGTGATGGTAAGTCTAATTCCCTCAGCCTCTCATCATAACTGAGATTGCGTATTTCTGGCACCAGTTTCGTGGCATGTCTTTGAACTTTTTCAAGCTTAGCTATGTGCTTTTTCAAGTGCGGATTCCAAAAGGGGGCTGCATATTCGAGTTTTGGCCTCACATAGGTTACATAAATATTTCTGAACATTTCCTTGTCCATGTGCCTGAAGGCTACTCTTATATTTGATAAGAATGCATATGCTGCCCTTACTATGCCATTTATATGTTTTTCTGGAGACAAATCTGCCAGTATGTTTACTCCTAGATCTCTCTCATTTTCTGTCTCTTGAAGTTGTACTCCAGCCACCGAGTAGTCATGCTTGGGCCTTCTTGCACTTGTACCCATTCTCATTGCCTTACATTTTGAAGTACTGAATTTCATTAGCCACTTTTCTGACCACTCATGCAGATTATTTAGATCCTCCTGAAGTTCTCTACCATTGTTCTCGTTTTTTACTTTCTTCACAATCTTTGCATCATCTGCAAACATATTCATGAATGAATTTACAGACTCTGGTAGGTCATTTACATATACAAGGAACAAAAGTGGCCCTAAAACTGAACCCTGTGGAACTCCACTACTAACTCTTCTCCATTCAGACACTGAGTGTCTTACTCTAACCCTCTGTTCCCTTCCTTCTAAGTAAGTTTTTATCCATTCCAAAACATTTCCACCTATTCTAGCCATTGATTGCAGCTTCTTAATAAGTGTGTGTGATTACCTAATTGTGATTACCTAATTGTGTTTACGGGAAAGAGCCCAAAGCTCGTATCTTCCCGTCTCCTCATCGGTTCCATTTTATACTTAGTGATACTTATCATACCTGTCCTTAAAACTATGGATTGAGATAGCATTAACTACCTCCTCGCTTAGCCAATTCCAATTATCAACTACTCTTACACTGAAAAAGTATTTCCTTACATCCTGCGAAGAAGTTTTCTTACGAAGCTTCAAACTATGACCTCTAGTTCTAGAGCCAGCCATATCAAAATATCGATCCCTATCCACTCTATCATAACCATGAAGGAATTTAAAGACTGTCACCATATCCCCCCTCACTCTTCTAGCTTCGAGTGATGGTAAGTCTAATTCCCTCAGCCTCTCATCATAACTGAGATTGCGTATTTCTGGCACCAGTTTCGTGGCATGTCTTTGAACTTTTTCAAGCTTAGCTATGTGCTTTTTCAAGTGCGGATTCCAAAAGGGGGCTGCATATTCGAGTTTTGGCCTCACATAGGTTACATAAATATTTCTGAACATTTCCTTGTCCATGTGCCTGAAGGCTACCCTTACATTTGATAAGAATGCATCTGCTGCCCTTACTATGCCATTTATATGTATTTCTGGAGACAAATCTGCCAGTATGTTTACTCCTAGATCTCTCTCATTTTCTGTCTCTTGAAGTTGTACTCCAGCCACCGAGTAGTCAAGCTTGGGCCTTCTTGCACTTGTACCCATTCTCATTACCTTACATTTTGAGGTATTGAATTTCATTAGCCACTTTTCTGACCACTCATGCAGATTATTTAGATCCTCCTGAAGTTCTCTACCATTGTTCTCGTTTTTTACTTTCTTCACAATCTTTGCATCATCTGCAAACATATTCATGAATGAATTTACAGACTCTGGTAGGTCATTTACATATACAAGGAACAAAAGTGGCCCTAAAACTGAACCCTGTGGAACTCCACTACTAACTCTTCTCCATTCAGACACTGAGTGTCTTACTCTAACCCTCTGTTCCCTTCCTTCTAAGTAAGTTTTTATCCATTCCAAAACATTACCACCTATTCTAGCCATTGATTGCAGCTTCCTAATAAGTCTCCCATGTGGAACAGTGTCAAACGCTTTCTGGAAGTCTAGGAATATGCAATCTGCCCAGCCCTCTCTTTCCTGTAAGATTTGGCTTACCTCATCATAAAATTCTAATAAGTTTGTTACTGTTGATCTACCTTCTCTGAAGCCATGTTGCCTCACTGACAAAAAGTTGAAGGATTCCAAGTGAAGAGAGATATGTTTCCTTAGTAGTTTCTCCATAACTTTGCAAACTATGCTGGTCAAGGAAATTGGTCTATAGTTTAGAGCCGTATCCCTCCTTCCCTTTTTGAAGATAGGTATCACATTTGCTTGTTTCCAGCATCTTGGAATCTCCCCCGACTCCAGTGACTCCTTAAATATGATACTTAGTGCCACTGATATTGTGTTTGCGCATTTTTTAAGCACATGAGGAGATATGTCATCAGGACCTGTACCTTTATGAACATCTAAATCCATCAGCTTTTTGCATACCTCTGTGGCTGTATGGTTGATGTTCTCTAATACCGGCCCTTGAGCTTCTATCACTGCAATCTGAGGGGGTGGGGTATTTTCTACTGTAAATACTGACTGAAACTCCTTGTTCAATTCTTTGCAGATCTCTTCATCCGTCTCAGTGATGCTTCCATCCGCTCTCTTTAGCCTTAAAACCTGTTCTTTTACCTTCAGTTTTCCTCTGATAAAGCTGTGGAAAAGCTTGGGATTTTCTTTAGCCTTCCTGGTGATGTCCTTCTCATAGTCTCTCTCTGCCTCTCTCCTTTTACTTAGGTAGTCATTTCTTGCTCTTTTGTAGGTTTGCCAGGCATTTATGTTTTTCCTCCTCCTATACCTTTTCCAGCATTTGTCTCTCCACTCCTTAGCTCTTTTTACACCCATTATCGAACCATTTCTCTCTGGCATGAATTACACCTACTTTGGTGACAGGTATGCAGCAATCTACTATCTTCCCATATTTCTCACAAAAGATGTCATACATTTCTTGTACAGATTTGTTGTAAAATAAGGTTCTCCAGTCAATAACTGCAAAAAGCTCATTCATTTTGATGTAATCTCCTTTCGGATAGTTCCTCCTCATGTCCTCAGTGCCTTC
>JAXCGZ010007567.1:0-17500 GCA_037179515.1 Halocaridina rubra
ATCTCAGTTATAATGAGAGGCTGAGGGAATTAGACTTACCATCACTCGAAGCTAGAAGAATGAGGGGGGGGATATGGTGACAGTCTTTAAATTCCTTCATGGTTATGATAGAGTGGATAGGGATCGATATTTTGATATGGCTGGCTCTAAAACTAGAGGTCATAGTTTGAAGCTTCATAACCAAACTTCTTCGCAGGATGTAAGGAAATACTTTTTCAGTGTAAGAGTAGTTGATAATTGGAATTGGCTAAGCGAGGAGGTAGTTAATGCTATCTCAATCCATAGTTTTAAGGACAGGTATGATAAGTATCAAAAGTATAAAATGTAAGCGATCAGGAGACGGGAAAATACGAGCTTTGGGCTCTTTCCCGTAAACACAATTAGGTAATCACAATTAGGTAATCACACACACACACACACACACACACACACACACCCACACACACACACACACACACACACAGTAAAAAAGGCAGTAAAAGAGGCTGTAAAGGTGGTGGCACTGGAAAACATACAAACAGTTGACTATAAAGAGACAGTAATCGAAAAAATGAAAGACGTTGTGATGGAAAGGGCAAACCCACTCATCAGACAGGCACTTGATAAGGAGAAGACAGTGGTAATCTCAGGCATAAGCGAGTCCCAGGAGCCAACATGGCAGGGGAGACTTGAAGAAAATAAAGCTAGGGTTGTAGACCTGATAAGAAAGCTTGGAATAGTACGTGGTCCTGAGGATATTGTAAACATACACCAACTAGGTAAATATTCGAGGGAAGGAAAGCCGAGACCAACAAAAGTAACCTATGAGAGAGGGGAAACATGTAGGGAAATATTGTTGAGAAAAAAAAGTCTAAAAGACCTTCAAGAATTCAAAGAAGTGTTCATTAGACAATACAGAACACAGGAAAAGATGGGAAAGATCAAAAACTTGTTGCCAGAGGCAAGAAGGTTAAATGATGAAAGAAATGAAGAAGAGAAGAAAAATTTTCATTACAGAGTTCTTCCAGACAAAGGGGAGATAAAGAAGATAATGACAGAAGATCAGGGGATGGGGCCTCATTAAGATTGTTATACACAAATGCTGATGGATTAGCTAGTAAGGCAGTAGAATTAAAAGATAGGATTCACAACAGTAAGGCAGATATAGTAGCAATTACAGAGACTAAGTTGAGTGAGGACATAAACAGTGTCACAGTTTTTCCTAAGGGTTTCAGAATACTAAGGGTTGAAAGATCTGAGAGGACTGGTGGAGGGATAGCACTGCTCATAAGTGAAAGGATTCAAGTCGAAGAAATAAACTTGGCTATAGAAAGTGAGTTCAAGGAATTTCTTGTTGCTCGCATAAATACTGGGTCAGAGAGCATTATAATAACTGTTGTATACAACCCACCAAGGAACCAAAATAGACTTGAAGTTTATGAGGAAAGTCATATAGGTACTATTGAAGTCATAAACTCAGTTGTTAACATGGCACGGGGAAAAAAATGTAGGATTTTGATTATGGGAGACTTTAATCATAAAGAGATAGATTGGATAAATCTTGACCCACACAGTGGTAAGGACTCATTCGGGGCAAGATTCCTAGATTGCGTACAAGGGAATTTCCTACACCAACATGTAATGGAACCAACAAGGGCCAGGGGTGGGGATTAGCCATCACTACTTGATCTAGTGTTCACACATAATGTGTTGGATATTGAAAAAATTGAGTATGAACCACCAATTGGAAAGAGTGACCACTGTGTGTTGTTGATGGAGTATATCACTGAAGATATTCTTCCTGAGAGTAGAGGCACTGAGGACATGAGGAGGAACTATCGGAAAGGAGATTACATCAAAATGAATGAGCTTTTTGCAGTTATTGACTGGAGAACCTTATATTACAACAAATCTGTACAAGAAATGTATGGCATCTTTTGTGAGAAATATGGGAATATAGTAGATTGCTGCATACCTGTCACCAAAGTAGGTGTAATTTATGCCAGAGAGAAATGGTTCGATAATGGGTGTAAAAGAGCTAAGGAGTGGAGAGACAAATGCTGGAAAAGGTATAGAAGGAGAAAAAACATAAATGCCTGGCAAACCTACAAAAGAGCAAGAAATGACTACCTAAGTAAAAGGAGAGAGGCAGAGAGAGACTATGAGAGGGACATCACCAGGAAGGCTAAAGAAAATCCCAAGCTTTTCCATAGCTTTATCAGAGGAAAACTGAAGGTAAAAGAACAGGTTTTAAGGCTAAAGAGAGAGGATGGAAGCATCACTGAGACGGATGAAGAGATCTGCAAAGAATTGAACAAGGAGTTTCAGTCAGTATTTACAGTAGAAAATACCCCACCCCCTCAGATTGCAGTGATAGAAGCTCAAGGGCCGGTATTAGAGAACATCAACCTTACAGCCACAGAGGTATGCAAAGCGCTGATGGATTTAGATGTTCATAAAGCTACAGGTCCTGATGACATATCCCCTCATGTGCTTAAAAAATGCGCAAACACAATATCAGTGGAACTAAGAATCATATTTAAGGAGTCACTGGAGTCGGGGGAGATTCCAAGATGCTGGAAACAAGCAAATGTGATACCTATCTTCAAAAAGGGAAGGAGGGATACGGCTCTGAACTATAGACCAGTTTACTTGACCAGCATAGTTTGCAAAGTTATGGAGAAACTACTAAGGAAACATATCTCTCTTCACTTGGAATCCTTCAACTTTTTGTCAGTGAGGCAACATGGCTTCAGAGAAGGTAGATCAACAGTAACAAACTTATTAGAATTTTATGATGAGGTAAGCCAAATCTTACAGGAAAGAGAGGGCTGGGCAGATTGCATATTCCTAGACTTCCAGAAAGCGTTTGACACTGTTCTACATGGGAGACTTATTAGGAAGCTGCAATCAATGGCTAGAATAGGTGGAAATGTTTTGGAATGGATAAAAACTTACTTAGAAGGAAGGGAACAGAGGGTTAGAGTAAGACACTCAGTGTCTGAATGGAGAAGAGTTAGTAGTGGAGTTCCATAGGGTTCAGTTTTAGGGCCACTTTTATTCCTTGTATATGTAAATGACCTACCAGAGTCTGTAAATTCATTAATGAATATGTTTGCAGATGATGCAAAGATTGTGAAGAAAGTAAAAAACGAGAACAATGGTAGAGAACTTCAGGAGGATCTAAATAAACTGCATGAGTGGTCAGAAAAGTGGCTAATGAAATTCAATACTTCAAAATGTAAGGTAATGAGAATGGGTACAAGTGCAAGAAGGCCCAAGCTTGACTACTCGGTGGCTGGAGTACAACTTCAAGAGACAGAAAATGAGAGAGATCTAGGAGTAAACATACTGGCAGATTTGTCTCCAGAAATACATATAAATGGCATAGTCAGGGCAGCACATGCATTCTTATCAAATGTAAGGGTAGCCTTCAGGTACATGGACAAGGAAATGTTCAGAAATATTTATGTAACCTATGTGAGGCCAAAACTCGAATATGCAGCCCCCTTTTGGAATCCGCACTTGAAAAAGCACATAGCTAAGCTTGAAAAAGTTCAAAGACATGCCACGAAACTGTTGCCAGAAATACGCAATCTCAGTTATGATGAGAGGCTGAGGGAATTAGACTTACCATCACTCGAAGGTAGAAGAGTGAGGGGGGATATGGTGACAGTCTTTAAATTCCTTCATGGTTATGATAGAGTGGATAGGGATAGATATTTTGATATGGCTGGCTCTAGAACTAGAGGTCATAGTTTGAAGCTTGGTAAGAAAACTTGTTTGCAGGATGTAAGGAAATACTTTTTCAGTGTAAGAGTAGTTGATAATTGGAATTCGCTAAGCGAGGAGGTAGTTAATGCTATCTCAATCCATAGTTTTAAGGACAGGTATAATAAGTATCACTAAGTATAAAATGGAAGCGATCAGGAGACTGGAAGATATGAGCTTTGGGCTCTTTCCCGTAAACACAATTAGGTAATCACAATTAGGTAATCACACACACACACACACACACACATATATATATATATATATATATATATATATATATATATATATATATATATATATATATATATATATATATATATATATATATATATATATATGAATCATATTTTACCCCAACCGGGAGTCGAACCTAAGACTTATGATTACTAAGTCAAGGCGCTACCACTACACCACAGAAGGTTAAAAGGAATCCAACCTTATAGCTTATATCTGCTATACTTAGGAATGAACGCATTCTAACTGAATGCCAATATGTTCATATTACAGATTCCCCAACCTCACTCGTGGCTTCAGTTTAGCATTCAATTCAATTCCCAATCTCATTCGTGCCATGAAATTATCAAAGAAGCACATTACATATGTGAAAACATGAATCATTTTTTACCCCGACCGGGACTCGAACCTAGGACTTATGATTACTAAGTCAAGGTGCTACCACTACACCACAGAAAGTTAAAAGGAATCCAACCTTATAGCTTCTATCTGCTATACTTAGGAATGAACGCATTCTAACTGAATGCCACTATGTTCATATTACATATTCCCCAACCTCACTCGTGGCTTCATTTTAGCATTTAATTCAATTCCCAATCTCATTCGGGCCATGAAATTATCAAATAAGCACATTACATATGTGAAAACATGAATCATTTTTTACCCCGACCGGGACTCGAACCTAGGACTTATGATTACTAAGTCAAGGCGCTACCACTACACCACAGAAGGTTAAAAGGAATCCAACCTTATAGCTTATATCTGCTATACTTAGGAATGAACGCATTCTAACTGAATGCCACTATGTTCATATTACAGATTCCCTAACCTCACTCGTGGCTTCATTTTAGCATTTAATTCAATTCCCAATCTCATTCGGGCCATGAAATTATCAAATAAGCACATTACATATGTGAAAACATGAATCATTTTTTACCCCGACCGGGACTCGAACCTAGGACTTATGATTACTAAGTCAAGGCGCTACCACTACACCACAGAAGGTTAAAAGGAATCCAACCTTATAGCTTATATCTGCTATACTTAGGAATGAACGCATTCTAACTGAATGCCACTATGTTCATATTACAGATTCCCCAACCTCACTCGTGGCTTCATTTTAGCATTTAATTCAATTCCCAATCTCATTCGGGCCATGAAATTATCAAATAAGCACATTACATATGTGAAAACATTAATCATTTTTTACCCCGACCGGGACTCGAACCTAGGACTTATGATTACTTAGTCAAGGCGCTACCACTACCCCACAGAAGGTTAAAAGGAATCCAACCTTATAGCTTATATCTGCTATACTTAGGAATGAACGCATTCTAACTGAATGCCACTATGTTCATATTACAGATTCCCCAACCTCACTCGTGGCTTCATTTTAGCATTTAATTCAATTCCCAATCTCATTCGGGCCATGAAATACAAATAAGCACATTACATATGTGAAAACATGAATCATTTTTTACCCCGACCGGGATTCGAACCTAGGACTTATGATTACTAAGTCAAGGCGCTACCACTACACCACAGAAGGTTAAAAGGAATCCAACCTTATAGCTTATATCTGCTATACTTAGGAATGAATGCATTCTAACTGAATGCCACTATGTTCATATTACAGATTCCCCAACCTCACTCGTGGCTTCATTTTAGCATTTAATTCAATTCCCAATCTCATTCGGGCCATGAAATTATCAAAGAAGCACATTACATATGTGAAAACATGAATCATTTTTTATCCCGACCGGGACTCGAACCTAGGACTTATGATTACTAAGTCAAGGCGCTACCACACAACCACAGAAGGTTAAAAGGAATCCAACCTTATAGCTTATATCTGCTATACTTAGGAATGAACGCATTCTAACTGAATGCCACTATGTTCATATTACAGATTCCCCAACCTCACTCGTAGCTTCATTTTAGCATTTAATTCAATTCCCAATCTCATTCAGGCCATGAAATTATCAAATAAGCACATTACATATGTGAAAACATAAATCATTTTTTACCCCGACCGGGACTCGAACCTAGGACTTATGATTACTAAGTCAAGGCTCTACCACTACACCACAGAAGGTTAAAAGGAATCCAACCTTATAGCTTATATCTGCTATACTTAGGAATGAACGCATTCTAACTGAATGCCACTAAGTTCATATTACAGATTCCCCAACCTCACTCGTGGCTTCATTTTAGCATTTAATTCAATTCCCAATCTCATTCGGGCCATGAAATTATCAAATAAGCACATTACATATGTGAAAACATGAATCATTTTTTACCCCGGTCGGGGTAAAAATGTGGAATGTTTTGAGATTATATGGAATTAATGGTAAATTGTTGCATGCAGTGAAGAGTTTGTATGAAGGGAGTAGAGCTTGTGTTATGGTAGGGAATGAAGTGAGTGAGTGGTTTCCAGTGAGTGTGGGACTGAGACAGTGATGTGTGATGTCACCATGGCTGTTCAATTTGTATATTGATGGAGTTGTAATGGAGGTGAATGAGCGAGTGTGTGGTCGAGGTTTGAGAATGGTAGATGGATATGATAACGAGTGGGAGCTGAATCAGTTGCTGCTTGCAGATGATACTGAGGTGGTGGCAGATTCAGAGGAAAAGCTGTGTCAGTTAGTGTCAGAATTTGGAATGGTGTGTGAGAGAAGGAAGTTGCGAGTGAATGTGGGAAAGAGTAAGGTTATGATGTGTACAAGAAATGAGGATGGTACTGGATTGAATGTTATGTTGAATGGAGAGACACTTGAGGAAGTTGATCAGTTTAAGTATTTAGGCTCGGTTATAGCTCCAAATGGTGGAGTGGAAGCAGATGTGTGTCACAGAGTGAATGAAGGATGTAAAGTGTTGGGTGCGTTGAAAAGAGTGATGAAGAATAGAGGGTTGGAAATGAATGTTAAGAAAGTTTTGTATGAGAAAGTGGTTGTGCCAACTGTGATGTATGGATCAGAGTTATGGGGTATGAAAGTAAGTGAGAGACGGAACCTAAATGTGTTTGAGATGAAATGCCTGAGGAGTATGATTGGTGTATCTCGGTTGGATAGGGTTAGGCATGAAGTGGTGAGAGCAAGAACGGGTGTGAGGAGAGAAATTGCAGCCAGAGTAGATATGAATGTTCTGAGATGGTTTGGCCATGTGGAAAGGATGGATGATGAAATACTGCTGAAAAAGGTGATGAATGCGAGAGTTGTTGGGAGAAATGCTAGAGGGAGGCCTTGGTTTGGATGGATGGATGGAGTAAGGAGAGCCCTGAATGATAGGAGGATGTATGTGAGGGAAGCAAGCGAGCGTGCTAGGAATAGGAATGAGTGGCGAGCAATTGTGACGCAGCTCTGATGGCCATCTGCTGTTACCAAGGGGCTGCATCTTACAGAGGTAGCCCTGTGGTAGGGGCAGTAGGAGGAGTTGGCAGTTATGAAGCAACACAGGTTGTGGAAGAGCTGGGAGTATGGGCTGTGGAACTTAAGCAGTGCCATCTGAACGGTCGTTAGCTCCCTCGTCATTGCCCATAGAGCAAAGTAATCCCCTTATTGTTTTCTTTTCTTGATGTCGGCTACCCCCCAAATAAAGGGGGATACAGCCAAGGTAGATAGATAGAACTCTCACCTGTTAATGGTATGATACTTATCATACCAGTCCGTAAAACTATGGATTGAGATAGCATTAACTACCTCCTCGCTTAGCAAATTCCAATCATCAACTACTGTTACACTGAAAAAGTATTTCCTTACATCCTGCAAAGAAGTTTTTACGAAGCTTCAAGCTATGACCTCTAGTTCTAGAGCCTGCCATATCAAATTATCGATCCCTATCCACTCTATCATAACCATGAAGGAATTTAAAGAATGTCACCATATCCCCTCTCAATCTTCTAGCTTCGAGTGTTGGTAAGTCTAATTCCCTCAGCCTCTCATCATAACTGAGATTACGTTTTTCTGGCACCAGTTTCGTGGCATGTCTTTCAACTTTTTCAGACATAGCTATGTGCTTTTTCAAGTGCGGATTCCAAAAGGGGGCTGAATATTCGAGTTTTGGCCTCACATAGGTTACATAAATTTTTCTGAACATTTCCTTGTCCATGTGCCATTTATATCTATTTCTGGAGACAAATCTGCCAGTATGTTTACTCATAGATCTCTCTCATTTTCTGTCTCTTGAAGTTGTACTCCAGCCACAGAGAAGTCAAGCATGGGCCTTCTTGCACTTGTACCCATTCTCATTACCTTACATTTGTGCATGTGTGTATATGCGTGTGATTACCAAATTGTGCTTACGGGAAAGAGCCCAAAGCTCGCATCTTCCCGTCTCCTCATCGGTTCCATTTCATACTTAGTGATACTTATCATACCAGTCCGTAAAACTATGGATTGAGATAGCATTAACTACCTCCTCGCTTAGCAAATTCCAATTATCAACTACTCTTACACTGAAAAAGTATTTCCTTACATCCTGCAAAGAAGTTTTCTTACGAAGCTTCAAACTATGACCTCTAGTTCTAGAGCCTGCCATATCAAATTATCGATCCCTATCCACTCTATCATAACCATGAAGGAATTTAAAGAATGTCACCATATCCCCCTCAATCTTCTATCTTCGAGTGATGGTAAGTCTAATTCCCTCAGCCTCTCATCATAACTGAGATTACGTATTTCTGGCACCAGTTTCGTGGCATGTCTTTCAACTTTTTCAGACATAGCTATGTGCTTTTTCAAGTGCGGATTCCAAAAGGGGGCTGAATATTCGAGTTTTGGCCTCACATAGGTTACATAAATATTTCTGAACATTTCCTTGTCCATGTGCCATTTATATCTATTTCTGGAGACAAACCTGCCAGTATGTTTACTCACTGATTTCTCTCATTTTCAGTCTCTTGAAGTTGTACTCCAACCACAGAGAAGTCAAGCATGGGCCTTCTTGCATTTGTACCCATTCTCATTACCTTACATTTGTGCATGTATGATTACCTAATTGTGATTACCTAATTGTGTTTACGGGAAAGAGCCCAAAGCTCGTATCTTCCCGTCTCCTGATCGGTTCCATTTTATACTTAGTGATACTTATCATACCTGTCCTTAAAACTATGGATTGAGATAGCATTAACTACCTCCTCGCTTAGCCAATTCCAATTATCAACTACTCTTACACTGAAAAAGTATTTCCTTACATCCTGTGAAGAAGTTTTCTTACGAAGCTTCAAACTATGACCTCTAGTTCTAGCGCCAGCCATATCAAATTATCGATCCCTATCCACTCTATCATAACCATGAAAGAATTTAAAGACTGTCACCATATCCCCCCTCACTCTTCTACCTTCGAGTGATGGTAAGTCTAATTCCCTCAGCCTCTCATCATAACTGAGATTGCGTATTTCTGGCACCAGTTTCGTGGCATGTCTTTGAACTTTTTCAAGCTTAGCTATGTGCTTTTTCAAGTACGGATTCCAAAAGGGGGCTGCATATTCGAGTTTTGGCCTCACATAGGTTACATAAATATTTCTGAACATTTCCTTGTCCATGTGCCTGAAGGCTACCCTTACATTTGATAAGAATGCATATGCTGCCCTTACTATGCCATTTATATGTATTTCTGGAAACAAATTTCCCAGTATGTTTACTCCTAGATCTCTCTCATTTTCTGTCTCTTGAAGTTGTACTCCAGCCACCGAGTAGTCAAGCTTGGGCCTTCTTGCACTTGTACCCATTCTCATTACCTTACATCTGTGCATGTGTGTATATGCGTGTGATTACCTAATTGTGTTTACGGTAAAGAGCCCAAAGCTCGTATCTGCCCGTCTCCTGATCGCTTCCATTTTATACTTAGTGATACTTATCATACCTGTCCCTTAAACTATGGATTAAGTTAGCATTAACTACCTCCTCGCTTATCGAATTCCAATGATCAACAACTCTTACACTGAAAAAGTACTTCCATACATCCTGCAAAGAAGTTTTCTTACGAAGCTTCAAACTATGACCTCTAGTTTTAGAGCCAGCCATATCAAAATATCGATCCTTATCCACTCAATAATAACCATGAAGGAATTTAAAGACTGTCACCATATCCCCCTTAATCTTCTAGCTTCGAGTGATGGTAAGTCTAATACCCTCAGCCTCTCATCATAACTGAGATTGCATATTTCTGACACCAGTTTCGTGGCATCTCTTTGAACTTTTTCAAGCTTAGCTACGTGCTTTTTCTAGTGCGGATTCCAAAAGGGGGCTGCATATTCGAGTTTTGGCCTCACATAGGTTACATAAATATTTCTGAATATTTCCTTGTCCATGTGCCTGAAGGCTACCGTTACATTTGATATGAAGGCATATGCTGCCCTTACTATCCCACATATATGTATATCTGGAGACAAATTTGTCAGTGTGTTTACTCCTAGATCTCTCTCATTTTCTGTCTCTTGAAGTTGTACTCCAGCCACAAAGTAATCAAGCTTGGGCCTTCTTGCACTTGTACCCATTCTCATTATCTTACATTTTGAAGTACTGAATTTCATTAGCCACTTTCTTGACCACTCATGCAGACTATTTAGGTCTTCCTGAAGTTCTCTACCATTGTTCTCGTTTCTTACTTTCTTCACAATCTTTGCATCATCTGCAAACATATTCATAAATGAATTCACAGACTCTGGTAATTCATTTACATATACAAGGAATAAAAGTGGCCCTAAAACTGAACCCTGTGGAACTCCACTACTAACTCTTCTCCATTCAGACACTGAGTGTCTTACTCTAATCCTCCATTCCCTTCCTTCTGAGCAAGTTTTTATCTATTCCAAGACATTTCCAACTATTCTAGCTATTGCTTGCAGCTTCATAATAAGTCTCCTGTGTGAAACAGTGTCAAATGCTTACCTCATCATAAAATTCTAAGACGTTTGTTACTGTTGATATATCTTCTCTGAAGCCATGCTGTCTCAATGACAAAAAGTTGAAGGATTCCAAGTGAAGAGAGATATGTTTCCTTAGTAGTTTCTCCATAACTTTGCAAACTATGCTGGTCAAGGAAACTGGTCTATAGTACAGAGCCGTATCCCTCCTTCCCTTTTTAAAGATAGGTATCATGTTTGCTTGTTTCCAGCATCTTGGAATCTCCCCTGACTCCAGTGGCTTTTTAAATATGATACTTAGTGCCACTGATATTGAGTTTGCGCATTTTTTAAGTACATGAGGGGATATATCATCAGGACCTGTAGCTTTATGGACATCTAACTCCATTAGCACTTGCCTTACCTCTGTGGTTTAAAGGTGGATGTTCTCTAATTTCGGCCCATGAGCTTCTATATCTGCAATCGGAGGAAGTGGAGTATTTTCTACTGTAAATGCTGACTGAAACTCCTTGTTCAATTCTTTGCATATTTCTTCATCCGTCTCAGTGATGCATCCATCCGATCTCTTAAGCCTTAAACTTGTTCTTTTACCTTCAGTTTTACTCTGATAAAGCTGTGGAAAAGCTTAGGATTTTCTTTAGCCTTCTTGGTGATGTCCCTTTCATATTCTCTCTCTGCCTCTCTTCTTTTACTAAGGTAATAATTTCTTGCTCTTTTGTAGGTTTGCCAGGCATTTATGGTTTTTCTCCTCCTATACCTTTTCCAGCATTTTTCTCTCCACTCCTTAGCTCTTTTACACTCATTATCGAACCATTTCTCTCTAGCATAAATTACACCTAGTTTAGTGACAGGTATGCAGCAATCTACTATCTTCCCATATTTCTCACAAAAAATGTCGTACGTTTCTTATACAGATTTGTTGTAAAATAAGGCTCTCCAGTCCATAACTACAAATAGCTCATTCATTTTGATGTACTCTCCTCTCAGATAGTTCCTCCTCATGTTCTCAGTACCTCTACTATCAGGCAGAATATCTTCAATAATATACTCCATCAACAACACACAGTGGTCACTCATGCCAATTGGTGGTTCATACTCATTTTTCTCAATATCCAACACGTTATCTGTGAATACTAGATCAAGTAGCGATGGTTCGTCCCCACCCCTGGCCCTCAACGCAATCTAGTGTGTGTGTGTGTGTGTGTAATTCCCTAATTGTAATTACCTAATTGTGCTTACGGGAAAGAGCCTAAAGCTCGCATCTTCTCGTCTCCTCATCGGTTCCATTTCATACTTAGTGATACTTATCATACCTGTCCTTAAAACTATGGATTGAAATAGCATTAACTACCTCCTCGCTTAGCAAATTCCAATTATCAACTACTCTTACACTGAAAAAGTATTTCCTTACATCCTGCAAAGAAGATTTCTTACGAAGCTTCAAACTATGACCTCTACTTCTAGAGCCTGCCATATCAAAATATCGATCCCTATCCACTCTATCATAACCATGAAGGAAGTTAAAGACTGTCACCATATCCCCCCTCAATCTTCTAGCTTCGAGTGATGGTTAGTCTAATTCCCTCAGCCTCTCATCGTAACTGATATTACGTATTTCTGGCACCAGTTTCGTGGCATATCTTTAAACTTTTTCAGACTTAGCTATGTGCTTTTTCAAGTGCGAATTCCAAAAGGGGGCTGCATATTCGAGTTTTGGCCTCACATAGGTTACATAATTATTTTTGAACATTTCCTTGCCCATGTGCCTGAAGGCTACCCTTACATTTGATAAGAATGCATATGCTGCCCTTACTATGGCATTTATATGTATTTCTGGAGACAAATTTCCCAGTATGTTTACTCATAGATCTCTCTCATTTTCTGTCTCTTGAAGTTGTACTCCAGCCACCGAGTAGTCAAACTTGGGCCTTCTTGCACTTGTACCCATTCTCACTACCTTACATTTGTGCATGTGTGTATATGCGTGTGATTACCTAATTGTATTTACGGGAAAGAGCCCAAAGGTCGTATCTGCCCGTCTCCTGATCGCTTCCATTTTATACTTAGTGATACTTATCATACCTGTCCTTAAAACTATGGATTAAGTTAGCATTAACTACCTCCTCGCTTATCGAATTCCAATGATCAACTACTCTTACACTGAAAAATTACTTTCATACATCCTGCAAAAAAGTTTTCTTACGAAGTTTCAAACTATGACCTCTAGTTCTAGAGCCAGCCATATCAAAATATCGATCCTTATCCACTCAATAATAACCATGAAGGAATTTAAAGACTGTCACCATATCCCCCTCAATCTTCTACCTTCGAGTGATGGTAAGTCTAATTCCCTCAGCCTCTCATCATAACTGAGATTGCATATTTCTGACACCAGTTTCGTGGCATCTCTTAGAACTTTTTCAAGCTTAGCTACGTGCTTTTTCTAGTGCGGATTCCAAAAGGAGGCTGCATATTCGAGTTTTGGCCTCAAATAGGTTACATAAATATTTCTGAATATTTCCTTGTCCATGTGCCTGAAGGCTACCCTTACATTTGATATGAAGGCATATGCTGCCCTTACTATCCCACATATATGTATATCTGGAGACAAATCTGTCAGTATGTTTACTCCTAGATCTCTCTCATTTTCTGTCTCTTGAAGTTGTACTCCAGCCACAGAGTAGTCAAGCTTGGGCCTTCTTGCATTTGTACCCATTCTCATTATCTTACATTTTGAAGTATTGATTTTCATTAGCCACTTTTCTGACCACTCATGCAGACTATTTAGGTCTTCCTAAAGTTCTATACCATTGTTCTCGTTTTTTACTTTCTTCACAATCTTTGCATCATCTGCAAACATATTCATAAATGAATTCACAGACTCTGGTAGGTCATTTACATATACAAGGAATAATTGTGGCCCTAAAACTGAACCCTGTGGAACCCAACTACCTACTCTTCTCCATTCAGACACTGAGTGTCTTACTCTAACCCTCCATTCCCTTCCCTCTAAGCAAGTTTTTATCCATTCCAAGACATTTCCAACTATTCTAGCTATTGCTTGCAGCTTCAAAATAGGTCTCCTGTGTGGAACAGTGTCAAATGCTTACCTCATCATAAAATTCTAAGAAGTTTGTTACTGTTGAAATATCTTCTCTGAAGCCATGCTGTTTCACTGACAAAGAGTTGAAGGATTCCAAGTAAAGAGAGATATGTTTCCTTGGTAGTTTCTCCATAACTTTGCAAACTATGCTGGTCAAGGAAACTGGTCTATAGTACAGAGCCGTATCCCTCCTTCCCTTTTTAAAGATAGGTATCATGTTTGCTTGTTTCCAGCATCTTGGAATCTCCCCTGACTCCAGTGGCTTTTTAAATATGATACTTAGTGCCACTGATATTGAGTTTGTGCATTTTTTAAGTACATGAGGGGATATATCATGAGGACCTGTAGCTTTATGGACATCTAACTCCATCAGCGCTTTCCTTACCTCTGTGGTTTAAAGGTTGATGTTCTCTAATTTCGGCCCATGAGCTTCTATCTCTGCAATCGGAGGAAGTGGAGTATTTCCTACTGTAAATACTGACTGAAACTCCTTGTTCAATTCTTTGCAGATCTCTTCATCCGTCTCAGTCATGCATCCATCCGATCTCTTAAGCTTTAAACTTGTTCCTTTACCTTCAGTTTTCCTCTGTTAAAGCTGTGGAAAAGCTTAGGATTTTCTTTAGCCTTCTTGGTGATGTCCCTTTCATATTCTCTCTCTGCCTCTCTTCTTTTACTAAGGTAATCATTTCTTGCTCTTTTGTAGGTTTGCCAGGCATTTATGTTTTTTCTCCTCTTATACCTTTTCCAGCATTTTTTTCTCCACTCCTTAGCTCTTTTACACTCATTATCGAACCATTTCTCTCTAGCATAAATTACACCTACTTTGGTGACAGGTATGCAGCAATCTACTATCTTCCCATATTTCTCACAAAAGATGTCGTACGTTCCTTGTACAGATATATTGTAAAATAAGGCTCTCCAGTCCAGAACTGCAATAGCTCATTCATTTTGATGTACTCTCCTCTCAGATAGTTCCTCCTCATGTTTTCAGTACCTCTACTCTCAGGCAGAATATCTTCAATAATATACTCCATCAACAACACACAGTGGTCACCCTTTCCAATTGGTGGTTCATACTCAATTTTTTCAATATCCAACACGTCATCTGTGAATACTAGATCAAGTAGCGATGGTTCGTCCCCACCCCTGGCCCTCAACGCAATCTAGTGTGTGTGTGTGTGTGTGTGTGTGTGTGTGTGTGTGTGTGTGTGTAATTACCTAATTGTAATTACCTAATTGTGTTTACGGGAAAGAGCCCAAAGCTCGTATCTTCCCGTCTCCTGATCGCTTCCATTTTATACTTAGTGATACTTATCATACCTGTCGTTAAAACTATGGAGTGAGATAGCATTAACTACCTCCTCGCTTAGCGAGTTCCAATTATCAACTACTTTTACACTGAAAAAGTGTTTCCTTACATCCTGCAAAGAAGATTTCTTACGAATCTTCAAACTATGACCTGTAGTTCTAGAGCCTGCCATATCAAAATATCGATCCATATCCACTCTTTCATACTCATGAAGGAATTTAAAGACTGTCACCATATCCCCCCTCAATCTTCTAGCTTTGAGTGATGGTATGTCTAATTCCATCGGCCTCTCATCATAACTGAGGTTGCGTATTTCTGGCACAAGTTTCATGGCATGTCTTTGAACTTTTTCAAGCTTAGCTACGTGCTTTTTCAAGTGTGAATTCCAAAAGGGTGCTGCATATTCAAGTTTTGGCCTCACATAGGCTACATAAATATTTCTGAACTTTTCTTGCCCATGTGCCTTCAAGCTACCTTTACATTTGATAAGAAAGCATATGCTGCCTTTGCTATGCCATTTATATGTATTCATGGAGACGAATATGCCAGTATGTTTACTCCTGTGTGTGCGTGTGTGTGTGATTACCTAATTGTGATTACCTAATTGTGTTTACGGGAAAGAGCCCAAAGCTCGTATCTTCCCGTCTCCTGATCGGTTCCATTTTTAGATTTAGTGATACTTATCATACCTGTCCTTAAAACTATGGATTGAGATAGCATTAACTACCTCCTCGCTTAGCGAATTCCAATTATCAACTACTCTTACACTGAAAAAGTATTTCCTTACATCCTGCAAACAAGTTTTCTTACGAAGCTTCAAACTATGACCTCTAGTTCTAGAGCCAGCCATATCGAAATATCGATCCCTATCCACTCTATCATAACCATGAAGGAATTTAAAGACTGTCACCATATCCCCCCTTACTCTTCTAGCTTCGAGTGATGGTAAGTCTAATTCCCTCAGCCTCTCATCATAACCGAGATTGCGTATTTCTGGCACCAGTTTCGTGGCATGTCTTTGAACTTTTTCAAGCTTAGCTATGTGCTTTTTCAAGTGCGGATTCCAAAAGGGGGCTGCATATTCGAGTTTTGGCCTCACATAGGTTACATAAATATTTCTGAACATTTCCTTGTCCATGTGCCTGAAGGCTACCCTTACATTTGATAAGAATGCATATGCTGCCCTTACTACGCCATTTATATGTATTTCTGGAGACAAATCTGCCAGTATGTTTACTCCTAGATCTCTCTCATTTTCTGTCTCTTGAAGTTGTACTCCAGCCACCGAGTAGTCAAGCTTGGGCCTTCTTGCACTTGTACCCATTCTCATTACCTTACATTTTGAGGTATTGAATTTCATTAGCCACTTTTCTGACCACTCATGCAGATTATTTAGATCCTCCTGAAGTTCTCTACCATTGTTCTCGTTTTTTACTTTCTTCACAATCTTTGCATCATCTGCAAACATATTCATGAATGAATTTACAGACTCTGGTAGGTCATTTACATATACAAGGAACAAAAGTGGCCCTAAAACTGAACCCTGTGGAACTCCACTACTAACTCTTCTCCATTCAGACACTGAGTGTCTTACTCTAACCCTCTGTTCCCTTCCTTCTAAGTAAGTTTTTATCCATTCCAAGACATTTCCACCTATTCTAGCCATTGATTGCAGCTTCCTAATAAGTCTCCCATGTGGAACAGTGTCAAACGCTTTCTGGAAGTCTAGGAATATGCAATCTGCCCAGCCTCTCTTTCCTGTAAGATTTGGCTTACCTCATCATAAAATTCTAATAAGTTTGTTACTGTTGATCTTCCTTCTCTGAAGCCATGTTGCCTCACTGACAAAAAGTTGAAGGATTCCAAGTGAAGAGAGATATGTTTCCTTAGTAGTTTCTCCATAAGTTTGCAAACTATGCTGGTCAAGGAAACTGGTCTATAGTTCAGTATGTTTAATTGGTAAGGAAGCCCATCACTGAAACAAAAAATAAAGTATATGTATATATATATATATATATATATATATATATATATATATATATATATATATATATATATATATATATATATATATATAATTATATATATATATATATATATATATATATATATATATATATATATATATATATATATATATATATATATATATATATACATACATATATATATATATATATATATATATATATATATATATATATATATATATATATATATATATATATATATATAT
>JAXCGZ010007567.1:20000-37500 GCA_037179515.1 Halocaridina rubra
GTGTTGGTGACCATCTTAGTTGTGCCTCTCTTTTATCTCCATTATAATTGGCCACATTTTGGTTAGTATTTGTAAATCCTTATCTTTAGATTACTTCAAAATTACGCCACTCTTAGCCCTATTGTCATTCCAAGACTCGTGAGTTATAAAATTGTAAAGAAAAGTTATTAAAGTTCTCGAAAGCACTTGCTTAGCTAGCTAAACCTATCCAAGATTAGATTATTCTGGCATGGCAGCCAGGCGGTCGACATTGCCCACTTCAAAACTTCGTTAAAATATGCTAAAAGAATGTCAAGTGACGATATAAAAATATAAGCTCAAGGAAAAAAACAAAGCGAGGGTAGTAGAATATTTGTGCATGTGTTATTTTCAAAAGCTATCTGTTTGCTGTGACAAGTTGAAAAACAAACTGTTGAAAAAAACATACAATATATTTGTATATATGAAATACAGCAAGTGATGCGACGCTAGTCATTGAACATCATGTCTTCCTTTTGGTGAGTAGAAAAGATATAAGTAATTTTGTGTTGTATCAACTGTAACATCATCTTTCCCTCTTTGCTATGTTATAAGGATTATCTAATTAGTGGCAAGTGAGCAGATATTTTGACATGTAAACTTACAACTTAAAGTGACATATAATAAATTATTTTATCTTCTGATACGTTCTCTTCACTTAGATGACCCACATGAACTTGACCTCTCATTTTTAATATAGTCTTGTTTTTCTTGCCTGGTTTTGATATGGCCCCCTTATTTAAATGGCACTCTTCAGTCATAATATAACACTATATTCTATGGAATGGCTTCATAACTTTCTATAGTGGTGTAACGCATCTTCTCATTATATCTCAAACTTTTTTTTTTTTTTTTTTTTTTTTTTAATATCCACACAGTCACTGCTGACGTGTCGATGTAGACTTGATGGTTTTACTTGAACAGGGCTTTAAAAAGCGTATGGTTGTGTTTATTCCTACCAGGCGCCTTAATTATCAATTCCTCTTGACAGGATCGCTTCGTTTAGGCATAAAATCGTCATCTGCCTAACGTGTACTGTTAATTTTGCACTTCGTAGACCAAAATTTTACTCAAGGATGTAACTTTTCGTCTTTTTGCCAAATCTACCAACATAGGCTCGATTCTTTGGAATATTCAAAATTAAAAAATTTATTTCCATTCATAGAACAGTTATTTCTGCTACAAAATTAAGAATACTTGTAAGTAAAAGTTGTGAGTAAAAACAGAGTATGAACCACCAACTGGAAAAGTGACCAGTGTGTGTTGCTGATGGAGTATATCATCGAAGATGTCCTGCCTAAAAGTAGAGGCACTGAAGACACGAGGAGGAACTATCCTAAAGAAGATTAAATCATAATGAATGAGCTTTTTGCAATTATTGACTGGAGGATCTTATTTAACAACAAATCTCATCTTTTGTGAGGAATATGGGAAGATAGTAGATTGTTGCATACCTTCCACCTGATTAGGAGTTATTCATGCCAGAGAGAAGTGGCTCAATAATGAGTGTAAGAGAGCTAAAGAGTGGAGAGACAAATGCTGGAAAAGGTATAGGAGGAGAAAAAGCATAAATGCCTGGCAGAGTTATAAAAAAGCAAGAAATTATTACCTAAGTGAAAGAAGAGAGGCACAGAGAGACTATGAAAGGGATATAACAAGGAAGGATAAAGAAAATCCCAAACTTTTCCACAGCTTTATCAGAGGAAAACTGAAGTTAAAAGAACAAGTTTTAAAGCTAAAGAAAGCATATGAAAGCATCACTGAGAGGGATAAAGAGATCTGTGAAGAATTGAACAATGAGTTTCAGTCAGTATTTACAGTAGAAAATACCCCACCCCCTCAGATTGCAGAGATAGGAGCTCATGGGCCAGTATTAGAGAACATAATATTTTCAGCCACAGAGGTATGCAAACCGCTGATGGAGTAAGATGCCCATAAACTTACAGGTCTTGATGATATATCCTCTTATGTACTTAAGAAATGCGCTAAATCAATATCGTCATCACTAAGTACCATATTTGAAAAGTCACTGGAGTCAGGGGAGATTCCAAGATGCTGGAAATAAGCGAACTAGGTACCTGCCTTTAAAAAGGGAAGGCGGGATACGGCTCTATAAATAGACCTGTTTCCTTGACCAGCATAGATTACAAAGTTATGGAGAAACTACTAAGGAAACACATCTCTCTTCACTTGAAATCCTTCAACTCTTTCTCAGTGAGATAACATAGCTTCAGAGAACGAAGAACAACAGTAACAAACTTATCAAAATTTTATGAGGAGGTAAGCCGAATCTTACAGGAAAGAGAGAGCTGGGCAGATTGCATATTCCTTAACTTCCAGATAGCCTTTGACACAGTCACACATGGGAGACTTATTAAGAAGCTGCCAGCAATGACGAGAATAGGTGGAAATGTCTTAGAATGGATAAAAACTTACTTAGAAGGAATGGAACAGAGGGTTAGAATAAGACCCTCAGTGTTTTAACGGAGAATAGTTAGTAGTGGAGTTCCACAGGGTTCAGTTTGGGGCTACTTTAGATCCTTGTAAATGTAAATGACCTACCAGAGTCTGTAAATTCATTCTTGAATACGCTTGCGGATAATACAAAGACTGTGAAGAAAGTAAGAAACGACAACAATGGTAGAGAACTTCAGGAAGATCTAAATAGTCTCCATGAGTGGCCAGAAAAGTGGCTAATGAAATTCAATTCTTCAAAATGAAAGGTAATGAGAATGGGTACAAGTGCAAGAAGGCTCAGGCTTGACTACTCAATAGCAGGAGTAGAATTTCAAGACACAGAGAATGAGAGAGATCTAGGAGTAAACATTCTGGCAGATTTGTCTCCAGAAATGCATATAAATGGCATAATAAGGGCAGTATATGCTTTCTTAGCAAAAGTATTGGTAGCCTTCTGGCACATGGACAAGGAAATGTTCAGAAATATTTATGTAACCTATGTGAGGCCAAATCTTGAATATGCAGCCCCCTTTTGGAATCCGCACTTGAAAAAGCACGTATTTAAGCTGAAAAAAGTTGAAAGACATGCCACGAAACTGGTGCCAGAAATACGCAATCTCAGTTATGATGAGAGGCTGGGGGAATTAGACCTACCATCGCTCGAAGCTAGAAATTTGAGGGGGGATATGGTGACGGTTTTTAAATTCCCTCATTTCGTAAGAAAACTTCTTTGCCTGAGGTGAGGAGGTACTTTTTTTTTTAGTGTAATAGTAGCCGATAATTGAAATTTGCTAAGCGAAGAGGTAGTCAATGCTAATTTGATCCGTTTCTTTTAAGGACAAGTATGATAAGTATCAATAAGTAGAATATGGAACAGACTAGTAAACGGGAAGTTACGAGCTCGGGGCTCTTCTCCGTAAGCACAATTAGGTATTTACAATTAGGTAATTACGTAACTGAGAAAATAAGTAAGAGGATGTAAATACACTCACAGTGAACAAGAATAAAGCTTACCTAGAAAATTAAAATTACCCACGATTAACAGATGTATATACAATTACCAATAAACAATGAATAATTAGATAACTGACTAAATAATAATAATAGTAATAATAATAATGGATTGGATGGATTCGGTTTTACGTCACGAACTCCCTTTTCTACTAAGGGCCAGGACTGTTGCTTTCTTGCAAAGGACTTGTTTTGACAGATGTAATCATTACCCTGAGTGTATGCCCTTACTAACCTCAGTCCGTGACGGGGCGCGAACCCTCGACCTGCCGCCTCAGAGTCGCGGACGCTACCATTTTGCCACGGAGACTACAAATAATAATAATAATAATAATAATAATAATAATAATAATAATAATAATAATAATAATAATAATAATAATAATAATAATAATAATAATAATAATAATAATTATAATAATTATAATAATAATAATAATAATAAATAATAATGAAAATTATAAATCTAATGTAAACAATAATAATACAAATGATAATTATTTAATTCATAATAAAGTAATAATAATGACACTCAATACTTATATTTAAAAATAAAAGACCATAATAACAAGTTACATTCATGACAGTTATGAGCAAAAGTATCTTTTATTATCGGCATCATCACAATGTTTGTACTCCTTATAATGATGATAATTAATGCTTAACTTAAAACTCAAAGGTGATATGATATCAATTTACATACTGAATAGTTAGAATTAAGGGATATTACATTATATCATTTAGTTTGGATAGTGTGTGAGCAGTAACTCTACTTGTACAAAAGAAAACTATAAGCTGTGAATAAAGATGAATTTTTAAGATGTTCAGAAATATTGTTTCCAGTGTGTTTGCCCCTTAATAGTAATCACCTTTAAGCCTGCATCGGTCTTTTGTTGGTTCCCCTTATATCCTTGACTCTTTTGTAATGATATAACCAGTTGGGATAGTGATGTTCAGTATTTTATATACAAAAACGTAAAGAGCATAGGCGATCTTGTTTTATTGCCCGCAACCATCCAAGTGTTTTGAAAACCAGTGTGATGTGGGCATATTATCTTAGTCCTCCCAGGGCTACTTGAACTGGAAAAATTTACATGCTTCTGAATTCTAATTATCTGAGTCTTATTAGTAGCTCCCATACGTCTGTGCAATAATTAATATGACTGAGGGCTAGGGATTGAGCAACCATTATTCGAGTGTAGTCTCAATATTGTCTTTTATATGTGATAAGTACTTTAGAGTTCCTGTTATCTTTTTGCAGACTTCATCTATATGGGAATCGAACAACATGCAGTTATCAAAGTGAATTTCTAGATTTTGGCAGTTTTTCTAGGTGTAATGATACTACTACAAAGTTTAATTTGTTGTGTTGTCTGGAATTTGTATTTTGCAGTACCTTGAACCTATAAACATGTATTGTGTTTTACTTTCGTTAATTATCAGCCCAATTTCTTGGAAATAGGTTTCAATTTTTGACAGAGTGTTTCTGCTTTTAAAATTAGCTCTGGAAGATTATTAATATCACCACTATATAGTAGCTAAGTGTCATCTGCATATTGTACAACTAAGCTGTCAGGTATGATATTAGATCATTTACGTAAATGGAGAAATGGATAGGACCAAGGTTTGATCCCTGGGGAATACCAAATGATACAGCTTTTGGAGTAGATTATTAAGACGGATTGCCTGTCTGCGAATAGAAAGGCACTCTCTATAGGCCAGGTCGGATCAATATTTAGATATGTACATTTAATAATAAGATATTCATGGCTTACACTGTAATACTTGGAAAACTCTAATAATGTATTTTTGCCAACACTGGCAGAAAAGTTATTAAATATTTCCACTTTTTCTTTAACTCACTAATATTTTTATGACCGTCCGAGATAGTCTTTCCATTGGGTATCATACTTCTTATCACTTTTCATGTTGCTGCTGATTCACGTTTAGATTCATTATATTGTTTTTCGTAGATTTTTTATATCTCTCTGCTTTAATACGGTCACGGAAAGTCATATCATATCTATTATATTGTAGCTTTTTTGTATTTTTTTTTATGAGTGTGACACCGGGATATTCAGAAACTGCCCTCATCAATAAAGGCCCGGGCACGAGAAAATATCAAGACGAGGGAAAAGAAAAAGGTTAAGAACAAGGCAGAGATGAGGTAATGTCACACAAAGGAAAACGACAAACAGAAAAAACAGTCAAACTACAGAGGACCCTAAGATATGGAGGACTAGGCTCTGAGATGACAATAGATCTGCTTTTTGAAGGATGAAAGGTCATAAAAATTAGGAAAGACAGGAGGAGGAGAGTTCCAGAGTCTGGAGGTAGATGGGAAAAAGCAATCGCTGCACCGACCACTCCACGAGCTACAAATCTCCACACAGTACCTGTGAGATGAGGCCGCTTAGCGAGTGTTACGCGGCCTCGGCAGTGGGGGAGGGATGTAACTCGCCAACTCATCAGAGCAGCGATGGAAGTAGTAGCGATAGAAAAGAGAAATGGAAAATACCTCACAGTGAAGAGAGAGAAAATCCAGATTAGAAGTAAGAGAAGGACCATAATGAATCTGACTGCCTTAGATTCAACCCTATCAAGAAGTTAAGTATAAGAAGAAGCACCCCAGATGTGTGAGCAGTATTCTAAGCAGGGAAGTAATGATGAAAATGAAACAAAACCCCAAATTTTTTGGATGAAGATTTAAAAATTTGGATTATGTGATTCCTCCAAGACTAGTTAGAGGCTATATGGATTCCTAATATGTTGATAGAGTTAAGAGGGTAAATTTCGTTAGTTTCGAAGACAATAGGGTTATCAGGAGAAGATAAATAGTTAGCCAGAAAGTGTGTCTTGGAGGCATTGAATTTAACGAAATTTTGAGTGCCCCACTCTGCAAATTCGAGTTAATGAGTGATACGAGACTGTTTACGAGTAACAGATGAAGGTTGTGAAGAAAAGACAAAGGAAACTTGAAGGGTAGAATCATCAGCAAAGGCATGAAGTAGAAAGGAAGATGGGGATTGTAGAAGGTCATTAATGAAAAGAAGGAACAGAATAGGTGAAAGGACAGAGCCCTATAGAACACCACTGGTAACAGAGAAAGGGCTAGATGTCGCGACATCAATAACTACAGATATAAAACAGTCAGTAAGAAAACTGGAAATCAGAGAACAGAAAAAAGGGTAAAGCCATAGGCAGGAAGTTTGGCCAACAGAGCTTTGTGCCAGACTCTGTAAAAGGCCTTAGAGATATCAAGGGCGACGACAAAGGATTCCCCATAGTTCCTCAGAGAAAATGACCATACATGGGTAACATAGGACAGGAGATCACCAGTGGATCTTACCTTGCGGAAGCCGTACTGGTGATCGGAGATAAGTGAGTTAGCTTCAAGGCGTTTCAAGAAGTGAGCATTGAGCAAAGTTTCGAAAACTTTAGCAATAGAGGAGGTTAGGGCAATAGGCCGGTAGCTATGAACTTTGCGTGAGGAAAGGATAAGGGATGGCATAGGGTTAGAGAGGGGTAAATATTGAAGAACAAGTGCACTGGAATCATATGTAGAAGAGTTGGCAGAAAAATGAGAGCCAAAGAGAGTGGCTTTGTCAGTGGGAGAGCAAGCTATAGAACCATCAGAACAAATGAGAGAGGGAAAGCTTGAGTTACAGAAGTTATTGGAGAGATTTTTGGCTAAGGACCAGAAGCATTTGTCAGTGGGAGAGGAGTTAAAGTCATCAACTTTCCTTCTTATAAAGGAAGCCTTAGACCTTCGAATCTGAGCAGTACAGCAATTCCTAGCTACAATAAAAGCAGAGCGAGGTAAATCGGAAGGAGAGGCTTGGTAAGATCGGTGTGCCCGATTCCTAGCCTGGATAGCCATGGAGTAGGCATGGTCAAACCAAGGTTTAGGGGGAAAGCTTTTGTAGACGAGGGGATGTACACCTCCATTCCCATGGTCATGACTTTGGCAACTTTTAGAGCTACCTGATCAGGGTTGCGGGACCGAAAGCAGTAGTCATCCCAAGGGAAGTCAAAGCGGATGTTAAGCAAATTTTCATGTTGCGTACGCTCAAAAGTGCCAAAGGCGGTGCTGAGTAGGAGGGATTGGTGGAGGGGGAGCGAAAATGGAAGACTGAGATCATAGAGTGGTCAGATTTACCAAGAGGGGAAAACACAGAATAAGAGTAGTTTGAAGGGTTAGAAATAAGAAATAGCTCAAGAGTGTTTGCAGCATGTTCGTGATGGTCAGGAGTGCAAGTAGGATGTTTGATAATTTGCTCCAGATCGTGAGTAATAGAGAAAGCAAGGGTCTCACTTCCTCCCACATCAGTGTGAGAAAAATGAAGCCACTCACTGTGGTGTACATTGAAGTCTCTAATGTAGAGAACTCCAGCATGTGGGTGAGAAGATAGCAAGGACTCATGGCACGAGGACAGATATTCAAAGAAAGACACAAACTCGGTGGAGTTTGGAGAACAGTAGCAGAAGCAAAAGAAGATAGTGGTAGTGGGAGAGATAGACTTTTAGCCAGAGAACATCAAAGTCAGGAGATTCAATGTCCATGAACCTCGTAGTACGAGTGTTAGTGTTGCAGTATGCACAGACCCCACCTTTGGAACAAAAACGAGTATACAGATTATAATGACGGATTTGAAATGGGTCAGTGGAAGCATGTATAGACAGCTGGGTTTTAGATAGGAGGAGGAAGTTAGGGAGGAAAGTACCCAACTGCTGTTCCACAGACGAAAGATTAGAGTTCAGCCCACGAATGTTAGAATAGTGAAGAGTGAAAGAAGCAAATCTATTGGGAGGTGCAAGGTTAAGGGCAGAACCATTACTACCACTAGGCGTGTCTGCCCTCAAGCCAATAATGGAGTCAACACGATCCCCGGAGATTCTTTGCCCCCCTCTATGCTGGGTAGTGGGGGCCATTAGCTGTGGACCTTCCATAAATAATAACAAGTGTGAGGAGAAAAGAGAGAAAAGAGACATGTGGGGAATGTTGTGACTTGTCAAATGTAATGGAATAGCAAGAGATGTGTAATGAATACACCAGAATATTCAGTGTAGATGTAGGCATGAGGAAAGAACCGTCCTGAAGGAAGACTCAACCCGAAACTGTCTGGACCAGTCCTAGTTGCATCCTAATACCTTCAGTCGTAGTCTTTCAACGGATGGCTGGTGTCATGGCCAACCTACTAATAATTTGATTTCTGATGGGATTTATCTAGACATTCAACTTGCAAATCAACGTATACCTGTGTTTAAAATAATATTAAGTATGTGACTGTTGTTGAATGATGCTACACATATCGTCAGTCTTGACATTCCTAGCTACAGTTAAGTTTAATAAGTTTTGTAGAGAACAATACTTAGCACAAAATATTTGATCATGCAATTACGAACATCTTTATATGTTAAAACAGTGGTCTCCAATCATCCTTACAGCGATCAGAGATAGCGTGTTGCCAGAGGATTTATCTGATCATCTGAAAGTGTTTATGCTTATAACTTCTCTATAATAATTCTAAAAAAAAAAAAACCTTGCTAAGGTATTGTATCTATTTGAAATTTTTTTTGTGAAATTTTTTTTACAAGAATCTCACTGACTCATATATTTTTTGTTTCCTTATTTTTCAAATTTATACATGCAACTGTTCATTTAAGTGAGGCCAAAAGAGATCACGCCACCTCTTGAGAAGGTAGTAGTGGTGGGTCCCTAGATGGCAGTTTCTTGACCGGTTATTGTACTTTTTTCGTAATTGTGTGGTTGCCATTTCTCCTAATTTCTCGCACTTCTATGATCTTACAACATCTTTTCATGGCTTCCATATACTTTTATGTGACATCCTGACCTCTGATATGGTCTTTTAATCCTTACAAACTTATTTGCTACATATTGAATTAGACAATTAACCATTCAGAATTAATCTTTCGATTTTTTTTTTTCAAGTAGTGGTTTTCAAGAGCAAAATATGGCATTAATAAGAACCTGCTGCAGTTTAAAGAGTACTAAAGGTATAGGATGTTTCAGAATGTGCATATATTTACTATACATAAAAGTAAACTGCATTTGTGTACGTAATGCCCAAATTATTGATCATTTTCGCCGAGAGAGAGAGAGAGAGAGAGAGAGAGAGAGAGAGAGAGAGAGAGAGAGAGAGAGAGAGAGAGAGAGAGAGAGAGAGAGTCGTAAGATTTAATAAGCAGTCATTATATGCTTCTAATAATATATGGATACGATCAAAAGTTCATACTGGTATGCGGAAGTTATGTGATCTTTGAAAGCTTGAAAAACAGTACCTATAAATATGCTATTTTTATTTTAAGTATATGAAAAAAAACTGTAGTCCTTGCCCTTTTTTTTATCTTGATTTACAATATTAGGCAATTATTCTTCTCCCTTAGAAATAAAATTAAACCTTAAGCACGAGACAGCTGAAAAGAAGCACAACTTTCCCCGAGAGAGAGAGAGAGAGAGAGAGAGAGAGAGAGAGAGAGAGAGAGAGAGAGAGAGAGAGAGAGAGAGAGAGAGAGAGAGAGAGAGAATCATCACCTGCACATGTCGTTTATTACCTAAAATTTGCAATTCAAAGAAAATAATGTATAGTTTATACTGACGGTATGCGTGCATTAAGTCATCTACTGAGAGTACATACTAGTTACGCTGTCTTTTTTTAAGATATTACTTCTATTTCTTCAGCTGGTCAACAGAAAATAAAGTTTCAGTAAGTAACAATTTTATTGCATGATGAAAAATGAGTCGTTTACTATGTACGTCTCATATTATTATCTCGGTGCATATTCATGTGATAACTTATTTTAGTGTTTCCACTTGTTGCAATAGTATTGTGTTATTTTGAACATAATTCTTAACGAATTTTATGCTGTAAACATCTTCTTCGTCGTCATAGTAGCGGTAATAGTAGTAGTACTTCTTGTTGTTGTTCATATAACATACCCAGTACCCAACTAGGCAAAGTCCTTTTGTTTTCACAAATCACCAACTTGAGTCTGTGCGATACCACGGTCTACAGTGGTTCCCAGTCTGTGGTCCGCGGACCCCTGGTGGTCCGCAAAGGTAGTACTGGGGGTCCGTGAACTGAATTGAAATTTTCATATATATATATATATATATATATATATATATATATATATATATATATATATATATATATATATATATATATATATATATATATATATATATATATATATATATATATATATATATATATATATATATATATATATATATATATATATATAAAGTGAATAAGCATATTAAAAGAAAAAATAATAATGCAGTTATACAAAGGCAACGTAACGTACCCATGCTCTCATAATTATGGCAATATTAAAAATAAACGTTTCCTGATTATATAATTTATTTATTTTTCTTTCTTTCTCTCTTTAGTTTTTTATGCATTTAACACTGTACATGAAAGTGACATGTCGGATGTCAGGCAATCACAGTACGGTAGGACCGAAGCATTTATACGTGTGAGATTACCAACCTGTCATGTGTTGAACACATACTGTCGGACCGTGGCGTGCGAGCTCAGTGCGAGCTGAAGTTTTGAACACTGATTGCTGCAACTTCGCTCTTCCTTCACCGTCTTCACGTTTTGAACCGACAGTTGCATCCAAACGTTAATGCAACTTGAGCAGTCCGTAGTCAGTGCGTCTGTGTTTGATTCCCGAACCTTAATATTTAGTTGTATTAACTACATCAGTGACTATTTATTGTAAATATCTGATCGTATGATGAATGTGAATGTGCGACAAGCTCAAGTGAAAAGACACTGACTCATCAGTCGAAACGCAAAAACCGTAAATACTGTGATGAATACATATCCTTTGGATTTATATGTAGAGGCAGTGAAGGTGAACAGAAACCACAATGTGTTCTCTGTTATGAAATATTGTCCAATGAAAGTATGAAGCCAGACAAACTTTGCCGGCATTTTGAAACTAAGCATAAGGAGCATACTAACAAACCTGTTGAATATTTTCAAAGAAGACGGGAAGAACTGCTTTCAAGACAAAATATTATAGAAAAAATAGCAACCGGGGGTGATAATAAGAATGCTCTGTGTGTTTCGTATGATGTTTCTCTTTTAATAGCAAAGAGTGGAAAACCACACACACTAGCAGAGGAACTAATTCTGCCTGGTGCCAAAGCAATGGCCTCTAGGATGCATGGAGACAAAGTATCAAAGAGTTTTGATCTCATTTCATTGTCAAACACTACTGTCAAGCGGCGAATAGAAGACATGTCTGACAGTGTTAAAAATCAGTTTTAGGGATTATGTTCCTCCTCATGATGGTAATAACATGTGGATTAGGGATCCTTTTCATGTAAATTTAAAAGATGTAAAAGAATTAACAGCAAAAGAAGAAAATAGTCTTGTTGAACTTTCATGTGACACTTCACTAAGATCACGTTTCAGCCGTTACAATTTATCAGACTTTTGGTTCCTATTGAAAAATGAGTACCCAGAACTGGCAACCAAGGCCCTGAAATATCTAATGCCATTCCCTACTACGTATTTATGAGAGCAGGCTTTCTCACAGCTCATTTACATAAAATCAAAATACAGAAATAGGATGAATGTGGAACCTGATCTTCGCTTAAAACTGTCTGCCATTGAACCTGAAATTGATAACATAGTAGCAGCAAAACAGCATCACCCATCTCATTAATGAGATTAAGGTAAAGTATTTTTTTCTGCTCTGTTCTGTTCTGTATTTCTTTCTTTATATTTTTTATATATTTTCCCATTTTTTCATTTACATATGTCTTTCTGCAGAAATTAATCTAGTTTTCTGATAAGAGGAGTTTGTTGCTAGTTTATTAAAGCAGCATGTTAAGTTGACAGACGTTTCAATATCCTGGGGTCCTGGGAAAAAATCATTTAAATGAAAGGGGTCCTTGGTAGTGAAAAGTTTGGGAACCGCTGGTCTAGTATATGAAGCTGCAACATCTAAAGAAAATCAAATGTGATGTAGAGTGCACGTTTTCTAATCACATATGTAGAATCTCAAATTTAGAAATCTTGCACTAATATTGAAAGTGAAGTGAGTTGCCCGAGCTTATGAAGTGAAAATAAAAAAAAAATACAGGGTGAATGCATTCCTTTCTTTTACTGTATTCTTGCTGTGGGCTAATGAAGGAGTAGTGGACCTTGTAGTGAAAGTGAACCGTGTCTGTCACACTGTATGCTGTAGACTGGAGTCATTTAGTGTGACTGTGACGTTGCTCTTGAGGGAAAACTCTTAAATAATTTGTTCTCTACCACTTTCAAGTTGGGAGTGATGGTAATTGCATGATTGAATGACAAAATATGATTCATAGTTTTGTGAATTGAATTTTTATTTCGTTCATGTTGCCTCACTGTTTAGTCATCGTTATTTAAGAGTTCGGCTGACTTATTTGGACATGCCACTATAAAATAGAAATTACTTCCGGCCTTTAGTCAGCATTTAAAATCCCACTAAAGTGATTATTGTACTCCCACGTATTGTACATAATACTTGTATATTTGCTTGTAGTCTATAGACGGGATTATGTGCACCGCTGGTTGATGCCCCCCCCCCCCCCATTTTTTTGAGACAACAGTGCGCCACCTTTTGAGTAAACGCCGTACCATCTACACACACACAAAAACTTCTTCGCAGGATGTAAGGAAATACTTTTTCAGTGTAAGAGTAGTTGATAATTGGAATTGGCTAAGCGAGGAGGTAGTTAATGCTATCTCAATCCATAGTTTTAAGGACAGGTATGATAAGTATGACTAAGTATAAAATGGAAGCGATCAGGAGACGGGAAGATACGAGCTTTGGGCTCTTTCCCGTAAACACAATTAGGTAATCACAATTAGGTAATCACACACATATCACTAAGTATAAAATGGAACCGATCAGGAGACGGGAAGATACGAGCTTTGGGCTTTTTCCCGTAAACAAAATTAGGTAATCACAATTAGGTAAGAAAACTTCTTCGCAGGATGTAAGGAAATACTTTTTCAGTGTAAGAGTAGTTGATAATTGGAATTCGCTAAGCGAGGAGGTAGTTAATGCTATCTCAATCCATAGTTTTAAGGACAGGTATGATAAGTATGACTAAGTATAAAATGGAAGCGATCAGGAGACGGGAAGATACGAGCTTTGGGCTCTTTCCCGTAAACACAATTAGGTAATCACAATTAGGTAATCACACACATATCACTAAGTCTAAAATGGAACCGATCAGGAGACGGGAAGATACGAGCTTTGGGCTCTTTCCCGTAAACACAATTAGGTAATCAATTAAGTAATCACAACTAAGGAAACATATCTCTCTTCACTTGGAATCCTTCAACTTTTTGTCAGTGAGGCAACATGGCTTCAGAGAAGGTAGATCAACAGTAACAAACTTATTAGAATTTTATGATGAGGTAAGCCAAATCTTACAGGAAAGAGAGGGCTGGACAGATTGCATATTCCTAGACTTCCAGAAAGCGTTTGACACTGTTCCACATGGGAGACTTATTAGGAAGCTGCAATCAATGGCTAGAATAGGTGGAAATGTTTTGGAATGGATAAAAACTTACTTAGAAGGAAGGGAACAAAGGGTTAGAGTAAGACACTCAGTGTCTGAATGAAGAAGAGTTAGTAGTGGAGTTCCACAGGGTTCAGTTTTAGAGCCACTTTTGTTCCTTGTATATGTAAATGACCTACCAGAGTCTGTAAATTCATTCATGAATATGTTTGCAGATGATGCAAAGATTGTGAAGAAAGTAAAAAACGAGAACAATGGTAGAGAACTTCAGGAGGATCTAAATAATCTGCATGAGTGGTCAGAAAAGTGGCTAATGAAATTCAATACTTCAAAATGTAAGGTAATGAGAATGGGTACAAGTGCAAGAAGGCTCAAGCTTGACTACTCGGTGGCTGGAGTACAACTTCAAGAGACAGAAAATGAGAGAGATCTAGGAGTAAACATACTGGCAGATTTGTCTCCAGAAATACATATAAATGGCATAGTAAGGGCAGCATATGCATTCTTATCAAATGTAAGGGTAGCCTTCAGGCACATGGACAAGGAAATGTTCAGAAATATTTATGTAACCTATGTGAGGCCAAAACTCGAATATGCAGCCCCCCTTTGGAATCCGCACTTGAAAAAGCACATAGCTAAGCTTGAAAAAGTTCAAAGACTTGCCACGAAACTGGTGCCAGAAATACGCAATCTCACTTATGATGAGAGGCTGAGGGAATTAGACTTACCATCACTCGAAGCTAGAAGAGTGAGGGGGGATATGGTGACAGTCTTTAAATTCCTTCATGGTTATGATAGAGTGGATAGAGATCGATATTTTGATATGGCTGGCTCTAGAACTAGAGGTCATAGTTTGAAGCTTCGTAAGAAAACTTCTTCGCAGGATGTAAGGAAATACTTTTTCAGTGTAAGAGTAGTTGATAATTGGAATTGGCTAAGCGAGGAGGTAGTTAATGCTATCTCAATCCATAGTTTTAAGGACAGGTATGATAAGTATCACTAAGTCTAAAATGGAACCGATCAGGAGACGGGAAGATACGAGCTTTGGGCTCTTTCCCGTAAACACAATTAGGTAATCACAATTAGGTAATCCCCACACACACACACACTTTGGGCTCTTTCCCGTAAACACAATTAGGTAATCACAACTAGGTAATCACACACACACTTAAACAGAAAATCAAGAATTTAGAGGAAATGGTTATAAGCCTTGATGATAAAATTCGGAATATGGATGGAGAAATGAAAGAGAATGAAACACTCAGAGAGCAAATAAGATCTTTGGAGGAAGCAAATAAAGCACAAGGGCAGGAGAGAAAGGAACTAGAAAAAAGAATAAAGAAGCTGGAAGGGGAAAAGAGTCAACTAGAATCTAGAATTTCTAAACAAGAAGATAAAAACAAACAGCTGAATGACAACCTAAAGGAATTAGATAATAGTTCACTGCTCTCTTCTGAGAGAGACGAGATTGCTGCATGGAATGTCCAGATTAAGGAAAACATTGAACAGTTCAGAAAAGAGTTCCAGGAGCTGAATATGGAAAATGATGCCATAAAAACTTCCTTTGCTGATGCACTAAAGGGGAATGTGGCAGTAAAAGAGGCTGTAAAGGTGGTGGCACTGGAAAACATACAAACAGTTGACTATAAAGAGACAGTAATCGAAAAAATGAAAGACGTTGTGATGGAAAGGGCAAACCCACTCATCAGACAGGCACTTGATAAGGAGAAGACAGTGGTAATCTCAGGCATAAGCGAATCCCAGGAGCCTACATGGCAGGGGAGACTTGAAGAAAATAAAGCTAGGGTTGTAGACCTGATAAGAAAGCTTGGAGTAGTATGTGGTCCTGAGGATATTGTAAACATACACCAACTAGGTAAATATTCGAGGGAAGGAAAGCCGAGACCAACAAAAGTAACCTTTGAGAGAGGGGAAACATGTAGGGAAATATTGTTGAGAAAAAAAGTCTAAAAGACCTTCAAGAATTCAAAGAAGTGTTCATTAGACGATACAGAACACAGGAAGAGATGGGAAAGATCAAAAACTTGTTGCAAGAGGCAAGAAGGTTAAATGATGAAAGAAATGAAGAAGAGAAGAAAAATTTTCATTACAGAGTTCTTCCAGACAAAGGGGAGATAAAGAAGATAATGACAGAAGATCAGGGGATGGGGCCTCATTAAGATTGTTATACACAAATGCTGATGGATTAGCTGGTAAGGCAGTAGAATTAAAAGATAGGATTCACAACAGTAAGGCAGATATAGTAACAATTACAGAGACTAAGTTGAGTGAGGACATAAAAGTGTCACAGTTTTTCCTAAGGGCTTCAGCATACTAAGGGTTGAAAGATCTGAGAGGACTGGTGGAGGGATAGCACTGCTCATAAGTGAAAGGATTCAAGTCGAAGAAATAAACTTGGCTATAGAAAGTGAGTTCAAGGAATTTCTTGTTGCTCGCATAAATACTGGGTCAGAGAGCATTATAATAACTGTTGTATACAACCCACCAAGGAACCAAAATAGGCTTGAAGTTTATGAGGAAAGTCATATAGGTACTATTGAAGTCATAAACTCAGTTGTTAACATGGCACGGGGAAAAAAATGTAGGATTTTGATTATGGGAGACTTTAATCATAAAGAGATATATTGGATAAATCTTGACCCACACAGTGGTGAGGACTCATTCGGGGCAAGATTCCTAGATTGCGTACAAGGGAATTTCCTACACCAACATGTAATGGAACCAACAAGGGCCAGGGGTGGGGATGAGCCATCACTACTTGATCTAGTGTTCACAGATAATGTGTTGGATATTGAAAAAATTGAGTATGAACCACCAATTGGAAAGAGTGACCACTGTGTGTTGTTGATGGAGTATATCATTGAAGATATTCTTTCTGAGAGTAGAGGCACTGAGGACATGAGGAGGAACTATCTGAAAGGAGATTACATCAAAATGAATGAGCTTTTTGCAGTTATTGACTGGAGAACCTTATTTTACAACAAATCTGTACAAGAAATGTATGACATCTTTTGTGAGAAATATGGGAAGATAGTAGATTGCTGCATACCTGTCACCAAAGTAGGTGTAATTCATGCCAGAGAGAAATGGTTCGATAATGGGTGTAAAAGAGCTAAGGAGTGGAGAGACAAATGCTGGAAAAGGTATAGGAGGAGAAAAAACATAAATGCCTGGCAAACCTACAAAAGAGCAAGAAATGACTACCTAAGTAAAAGGAGAGAGGCAGAGAGAGACTATGAGAGGGACATCACCAGGAAGGCTAAAGAAAATCCCAAGCTTTTCCACAGCTTTATCAGAGGAAAACTGAAGGTAAAAGAACAGGTTTTAAGGCTAAAGAGAGCGGATGGAAGCATCACTGAGACGGATGAAGAGATCTGCAAAGAATTGAACAAGGAGTTTCAGTCAGTATTTACAGTAGAAAATACCCCACCCCCTCAGATTGCAGTGATA
>JAXCGZ010007567.1:42500-45000 GCA_037179515.1 Halocaridina rubra
GCAAATAAGTAATTTGGAGAAAGTTCATAGACTTTCTACTCAGTTGATACAGACATGCGCAAATTCATTTTCGAGGCAATGCTGAGAGAGTTGGACTTACCATCACTCGAATCTATAAAGAAAAGGAGGAATATGGTAAGTGTTTTAAAATTCTATCATGGGTTTGTCAGAGCATATAGGGAATGCTATATTGATATGGGTAGCTCTAGAACTAGAGGTTATCGTTTTCTTGAAGTACTTTTTTTAAAGTAAGAATAGTTGATAACTGGAATACTCTTGGAATATGCATTCCTAGTGCTAAGGAGGAATATGATAAGTGATAATGAGTAGAAATGAAACCCATCTCGCGGAGGGGAGTTACGAGAATAGTGCTCTTCTTCCATAAGCACAATTAGGCAAATGCAATTAGGTAAATACACATGTAACGAGAAAGACTAAAATAGACTTTGTTTGCATTTTGAGAGAGAGAGAGAGAGAGAGAGAGAGAGAGAGAGAGAGAGAGAGAGAGAGAGAGAGAGAGAGTCGTAAAATTTAATAAGCAGTCATTATATGCTTCTAATAATATATGGATACGATATACTCCAACAATTTTTTTGTTCAAAAGGTCATACTGGTATGAGGAAATTATGAAATCTTCGAAAACCTGAAAAACAATACCTATAAATATGCTATTTTTAATTTAAGATTATGACAGAAAACTGTAGTACTTTCCCTTGTATTATTTTGAGTTACAATATTAGGCAATTATTCTTCTCCCTTAGAAATACTATTAAACCATAAGCACCAGACTCAGCGTAAAAGAAGCACAACTTTCCCCTTGAGATTGTTGGGAATGATCATTACCTGCACAACGTCGTGCATTACCTAAAAATGGCAATACAAAGAAAAGCATGTATAGTTTATACTATGAGGGCAATGCGTGCACTACGTGAGTCGTCTACTGAGAGAGCAGTTACGAAAATACATGTTATGAAAATGATAATTGACATACACCAAAGATATCCGTAAGACAATACAATACAGCGGAAACAGCTAAATGAGGTATTTCAATGTTACTGTATGGATATACCTGTATGCACTGCTAGTGTGTATGCTGGTGTAATGTACACTATGTAGCAGTGTTGCCAGATACTCAGAAAAGTCACGATTTCTCGAGATTTTCTGGCCAATAACATAAATTAAATGAAAATATAACGTAACTAAGCTAACCTAATCTAACTTAACATAATATTTGTTATGTGTAGACGGTACAACCGCTAATCGTTGGTTGCTTATGTGTTGCCTCCTAGGAGTGGCATGCATCAGTAGTGCAGATAATGTCGTATGTGCACTACTAATGTAAAACTGATCCCTACGTGCTAACCTTTCTTCATTCAGACGCTGAATGTCTCTGACACTCTGCTTTCTTCCTTCTAAATCATTTTTATATACTCCAAGATTTTTTTTTGTGTAATTACCTAATTGTAATTACCTAATTGTTCTTACGGGAAAGAGCCCCATTCTCGGCACTTCCATTTTTGTATTTAGTGATACTTAACATACATTTCCTTAAAACTATGGATTGAGTTAACATTACCTACCTCCTCGCTTAGTGAAATCCAATCATCAGCTACTCTTATACTAAAAAAGTACCTCCTTGCATCCTTCAAAGAAGTTTTCTTACGAAGTTTCAAACTATGACCTCTAGTTCTAGTACCAGCTATAACAACATATAGCTCCCAATCCACTCTGTCATAACCATGAAGGAATTCAAAAACCGTTATCATATCCTCCCTAATTCTTCTATCTTCGAGTGATGATAATTCCAATTCCCTCAGCCTCTCCTCATAACTGAGATTTCGTATTTCTGGCACCAGTTTCGTGGCAAGTCTTTGAACTCTTTCCAGCTTAACTATATGCCTTTTCAAGTGTAAATTCCTAAAGGGAACTGCATTTTCAAGCTTTGGCCACACATAGGTTACATGAATATTTATGACTGTGTGTACTTACCTTTGTACTTAGTGATACTTATCATCATTGTCCTTAAAACTATGGATTGAGTTAGCATTAACTACCTCCTCGCTTAGCAAATTCCAATTATTAACTACTCTTACACTAAAAAAAAAGTACTTCCTTACATTCTGCAAAGAAGATTTCTTACGAAACTTACGAAACTATGGCCTCTATTCTAGTGCCAGCCGTATCAAATTATTGATCCCTATCCACTCTGTCATAACCATGAAAGAATTTAAAAACTGTCACCATATCCCAACTCAATCTTCTAGTTACGAGTGATGGTAAGTCTAATTCCCTCAGACTCTCCTCATAACTGAGACTGCGTATTTTTGGCACCAGCTTCGTGGCAAGTCTATGAACGTTTTCCATCTTAACTACATGCTTTTTCAAGTGCGGATTCCAAAAGGGGGCTGTATATTCAAGCTTTGGCCTCGCATAGCTTACATAAATATTTTTGAACATTTCTTTGTCCATGTGCCTGAAGGTTACCCTTATATTTGCTAAG
>JAXCGZ010007567.1:55000-57500 GCA_037179515.1 Halocaridina rubra
GCACATTGATACTTACCATATTTGTCCTTAAAACTACGAATGCAGTTACTATTAAGTACCTCCTCTCTTACACAGCTATTCTTGCACTAGGAAAGTACTTTGTTACTTCCTGCAAAGGAGTATTATTATGAAGCTTTAAACTATGACCTCTTGTCTAGAGCCTCCCATATCATAATATTGCCCCATATCTACTTTTTCAAAACCATGAAGGATTTTACAAACCCTTACCATAGCCCCCTCATTCTTCTAGCTTCAAGTGATGGTAAGTTTAATTCCCTCAGACTTTCCTCATAAGTGAGATTACGTATTTCTGTCACCAGTTTTGTAGCATTTCTTTAATATTTCTTTGCTTATTTATATTCTTTTAATAGAACAGATTCCAAATGGTTGCCGTATATTCAAGATTTGACCTCACATAAGTTACGGAAATATTTTTGAACATTACTAGTCCATGTGTCAGAAGGTCACCTTTACTTCTTTTTTTTTTTTTTTTTATAAGATAGCAAATGCAGCCTTTAATATTCCATTTATATGCATTTCTGGAGACAAATCTCTTTACCTCTAAATCTTTCTCATTGACTATCTCGTGAAGTTCTGCACCTTCTATTGAAGACTCATATTTTTGCCTTCTTGCACTTGCGTCCATTCTCATCATCTTACATTTTGAAGTTTTGAAATTCATTAGCTGCTTTTCTGACCACTCATTCAATCTATTTAGGTATCCTAAAGTTCTCTACCATTGTTCTTATCTTTTACTTTCTTCGCAATCTTTGCATTATCTGCAAGCACATTAATGAATGAATTTACAGACTCTGGAATGTCATTTACATATACAAGGTACATAAGTGGCCCTAAAAACTAAAACTGAACCCTGTGGAATCCCACTACTAATCTTTCTCTGGCCAGACATTGAGTTCCTTGTTCTAGCCCTCTGTTCCCATCCTTCTTAGTAAGTTTTCATCCATTCCAAGACATTTCCACCTATACTTGCAATTATTCGCAGCTTCCTATTAAGTCTCCCATGTGAGACCGTATCAAATGCCTTCTAAAAATCTAAGAATATGCAATCTGTTCAGCCCTCCCTTTCTTGTAAGATCTGGCTTACCCCATCATGTATTTATAATATGTGTTTTTGCAGTAGATTTGCATTCTCTGAAGCCATGTTGTTTCTGACAAAAAGTTGAAGGATTTCAAGTGACGAAAGATGCGCTTTGTAAGCAGTTTCACCATATTGTTGCAAACTATTCTTGTCTCTGAAACAGGCCTATAGTTTAGAGCTGTGTATCTGTTTTCCTTTTTGAAGATAAGTACCACGTTCGCTTGTTACCAGCATCCTGGTATCTCCCCAATTATTAGCGAATTTTCTTATATGATAAACAGAGCTACAGATAATGCTGCAACACATTTAACAAGTACATAAAGAGACATATCGTCAGACCCCATATCATTTTTAATGAGCACCAAATTCCATCATCGCTTTATGTACTTCTGTATTTAAAATAGACGATGCTCTCTACTAGCGACCCATGTACTCTCATCTCTGCAATGAGTGGATGTAGTATTTTTTACTGTAAAATATCGACTGAAAGTTTAGGTCTTTTCGTCAGTGTAAGTTACATCTGTCAGCCTTTATTGACAAGAAAAGTTTCTCTTTGACCTTCAATTTCCTTCTGACAAAGCTGTGGACAGTTTGGGATTTTCCTCAGCTCTTTTTATATTATCTCTCTCATATGTCCTCTCTGCCTTTATTAGTTTTCTTAAGACTTAATTCTTTGTTCGTTAATAATATTGCCAGACATTCATTCCTTTTCTCCTCCTATACCTGAATAAAGCTTTACCTTTCCAATCCTTTGGCTTTTTACATTTTTAATTTATCTATTTCCCTTTGGCATTATCAATTGCTCTTCTCACAGATGGTATGCAACAGCTGACTCACCTTTATTCTTCACAGCAGATTTCGTACATCTCTTGTACCCATTTGTTGTTAAAGATGTCCCCCCAATCAAAAGCTGCAATATGATCGTTTATCTTTTTTGTCATTCTTTGTCATTTCCTTCTTAGTCTCTCTATTCTCGGCAGAACATTTTCGAGACTATACTCTATCAATAGCACAGCATGGTTGGTCATTCCAATTGATGGTTCATATACAAGTTTACCAATATCAAAACGTTATATATGAATGCTAGAGCGAGCAGTGATGGCTCATCTCCTCCCCAGGCTTTTGTTGCTTTCGGTAAATGCTAGCGCAAGAAATTTGCTAGCACACAATCTAGGAATTTTCTCCTAAAAGAATACTCTTCAGTATATTGGTCAAGACACCCTATAATTACTATGCCACATTGTCTCTCACCTGTGATACTTACGACTAAATTTATCACTTCTAGAATACCCATAGTACTTCCTTCATGTGCTTCTAGTGTTTGTTCATTCCTTGGTGGGTTATTTAATACAAATTTTGAATGCTTTCTGAATTCGTATCTATGCGAGTGACTACAAACAC
>JAXCGZ010007567.1:67500-82500 GCA_037179515.1 Halocaridina rubra
TCACTAAATGAGGAGGTAGTTAATGCTAACTCAATCCATAGGTTTATGGACAAGTATGATAAGTGTCACCAAGTACAAAAATGGAATTGATCAAGAGACAGGGAGTTACATGTGTGAGGCTCTTTTACGTAAGCACAATTAAGTAATTACATACATACATATACAATGGCCGCAATCCCTATTGTAAAACGGTGTCCAGAAAGCACATGCATTCACCAGAAGCTGGTATATCTATATCGATCTATCTTTTTAGCACCTTGAGGATAAATCTCTGTGACAATTCCACCACCAACCTGCATGTAGCCTCCTGTCTAATACAGTGGTAACACGCTGTCCTCGCATTTGCAAGGTCGACAGATCGTGCCTCGTCCAAGTAAGAGAGTTTAAACTGTTTACTGGGGAGGTCTCTGCTGTGGCTGGGCACCACAATGGGGAGTTGGGGCCTGTGCTGGCTGGCACCCACCCTATGGGTCCTCTATGACCTGTTCCACCCATCCTTTGGTGGAGAATCTAAAAAAAAAAATGAAAAGTGCATGTGTCATCCAGTGTAAGTGGACAAGGAACTTCGATAGCCGGAGTTGGTTTACTACCACAGCTTCACACACACACACACAAACACACACAGACACTCAGTGTCTGAATGATGAAGGATTAGGAGAGGAGTTCCACATAATTCAGTTTTAGGGCCACTTTTTTTCCTTGTATACCCTAATAACCTACCAGAGTCTGTAAATTCGTTCATGAATATGTTTGCAGATGATGCAAAGATTGTAAAGAAAGTAAGAGACGAGAACAATGGTAGAGAACTTCAGGAAGACCTAAATAGTCTGCGTGAGTGCTCAGAAAAGTGGCTTATGAAATTCAATACTTCTAAATGTAAGGTAATGAGAATGGGTACAAGTGCGTGAAGGCCCAAGCTTGACTACCAAAAGGCAGGAGCAGTTCTTCAAGAGACAGGGAATGAGAGAAATCTAAAAGTAAACACACTGACAGATTTGTCCTTCTAAGTGCAGATAAATAGCATAGCAAGGGTCGTATATGCTTTCTTAGCAAATATAAAGGTACCCTTCGGGCACATGGACAAGGAAGTGTTCAGAAATATTTATGTAACATGTGAAGTCAAAGCTTGAATATGCAGCAACCTTTTGGAAACCACACTTGAAAAAGCACATAATTAAGCTGAAAATAATTCAAAGACAAGCCATGAAACTGGTGCCAGAAATACGCTATCTCAGTTATAATGAGAGGCTGAGGGAATTAGACTTACCATCACTCAAAGCTAGAACAATGAGGGGGGATATGGTGACGGTTTTCAAATTTCTTCATGGTTATGATAGCGTGGGTAGGGATCGATATTTCGCTATGGCTGGCACTAGAACTAGAGGTCCTAGTTTGAAGCTTTGTAAGAAAACTTCTGTACAGGATGCGAGGAAGTAGTTTTTTAGTGTAAGAGTATTTGATGATTAGAATTTGCCAAGGGAGGAGGTAGTTAATGCTAACTCAAACAATAGTTTTAAGGACACGTTTGATAAGTATCGCTAAGTACAAAAATGGAACCAACCAGGACACAAGGAGTTATGAGCTCGGGGCTCTTTCCCGTAATTACAATTAGGTAATTACAATTTGATACTTATATCACTAAGTATAAAATGGAACCGATCAGGAGACGGGAAGATACGAGCTTTGGGCTCTTTCCCGTAAACTCAATTAGTTAATCACAATTAGGTAATCCCACACACACACACACCAAGGAGAGGAGAGAAAAATGCTGGAAAAGGTATAGGAGGAGAAAAAACATAATTGCCTGGCAGACATAAAATAGCAAGAAATGATTACCTAAGTAAAAGAAGAGGCAGAGAGAGACTATGAAAGGGATATCACCAGGAAAGCTAAAAAAAAATCCCAAAAATCAGAGGAATCTGAAGGTAAAAGAACAGGTTTTGATGCTTAAGAGAGCTAATGAAAGCATCACAGAGACGGGTGAAGAGATCTGTGAAGAATTGAACAAAGAGTTTCAGTCAGTATTTACAGTAGAAAATACCCCACCCCCACAGATTGCAGAGATAGAAGCTCATGGGACGGTATTAGAGAACATCATTTTTTCAACCACAGACGTATGCAAAGCACTGATGAAGTTAGATGTCCATAAAGCTATAGGTCCTGATGATATATCCCCTTATGTACTTAAGAAATGTGCTAAATCAATATCAGTGGCACTAAGTATCATATTTAAAAAGTCGCTGGAGTCAGGGGAGATTCCAAGATGCTGGAAACAAGCAAACGTGATACCTATCTTCAAAAAGGAAAGGAGGGATACGTCTCTAAACCATACACCTCTTTCCTTGACCAACATAGTTTGCAAAGTTATGGAGTAACTACTAAGGAAATATATCTCCCTTCACTTGGAATCTTTCTACTTTTTGTCAGTGAGACAACATGGCTTCAAAGAAGGTAGATCAACAGTAACACACGTATTAGAATATTATGATGAGGTAAGCCTAATCTTACCGGAAAGAGAGGGCTGGGTAGACTGCATATTCCTAGACTTTCAGAAATCATTTGACACTGTCCCACACGAGAGACTTATTGAGAAGCTGCAAGCTATGGCAAAAATAGGTGGAAATGTCTTGGAATGAATAAAAACATACTTAGAAGGAAGGGCTCAGAGGGCTAGAGTAAGACACTCAGTGTTTGAATGGTAGAAGAGATAGTAGAGGAGTTCCACAGGGTTTAGTTTTAGGGTCACTTTTGTTCCTTGTATATGTAAATAATCTAGCAGAGTCTGTAAATTCATTCATGAATATGCTTGCAGATGATGAAGAGATTGTGAAAAAGTAAGAAACGAGAACAATGATAGAGAATTTCAGGAAGATCTAAATAGTCTGCATGAGTGGTCAGAAAAGTAGCTAATGAAATTCATTGCTTCAAAATGTAAGGTAATGAGAATGGGTAAAAGTGCAAGAAGGCCCAAGCTTCGCTACTCGGTGGCAGGAGTAGATCTTCAAGAGTTCAAGTGACAGAGAATGAGAGAGATCTAAGAGTAACATACTGGCAGATCTGTCTCCAGAAATGCAAATAAATGCTTTCTTAGGAAATGTAAGGGTAGCTTCAGGCATATGGACAATGAAATGTTCAGAATATTTATGTAACCTATGTGAGGCTAAAGTTTTAATATGCAGCCCCCTTTTGGAATCCGCACTTGAAAAAGCAAGTAGTTAAGCAGGTAAAAGTTCAAGACATGACACGAATCTAGTGCCAGAAATACACAGTCTCAGTTATGATGAGAGGCTATAAGAATGAGTGGGGTATAGTGACGCTTTTTAAATTCCATCATGGATATGACAGAGTGGATAGGGATCGCTATTTTGATATGGCTTGCACTAGAATTAGAGGTCATAGTTTAAAGCTTCGTAAGAAAACTTCTTTGAAGGATGTAAGGAAGTACTTTTTTAGTGTAAAAGTAGTTGATAATTGGAATTCGTTAAACAAGGAGGCAGTTAATGGTAACTCAATCCATAGTTATAAGGACAAGTATGATAAGTATCTCTAAGTACAAAATGGAATCGAACAGGAGACGGGAAGTTACGAGCTTGGGGCTCTTTCCCGTAAGCACAATTAGATAATTACACACACACAGATATATATATATATATATATATATATATATATATATATATATATATATATATATATATATATATATATATATATATATATATATATATATATATATATATATATACAGAGAGAGAGAGAGAGAGAGAGAGAGAGAGAGAGAGAGAGAGAGAGAGAGAGAGAGAGAGAGAGAGAGAGAGAGAGAGAGAGAGAGAGAGAGAGAGAGAGAGAGTTGCCACAAACGAGTAATAATGAAGATAACGTTCGCATTCATCTGATAATGATGGGCGTTTAATGCATTTCAGAGAACGGTCACCTTTAAAGATTGTGTTTTTTTATGATTACTAGGAATTTATGGATATTTATCTCATTAACAAAAGCTTCGGAACGGGCATTTATTTCCCTTATGCTAGCTCAAGTTTGTTAAGGAATGAAAGTACTGTTTCACAGTGCTCTTTTCTTTAACCTACCCTGTTCCTTTTCTGTATCAACGATCTTCTGCAGTCCCCATCCTCCTTTCTTCTTCACGCCCTTTCCGACAATTCTACCCTTCATATTTCCTCTACCTTTTCTTCACAACCTTCATGTGCTGCTCGTAATCAGTCTCGTATCACTCTTTCTTCTACTCTCAGAGGGTATCTGAGTGGGGCATCCAAAATTTAGTTAAATCTAATGCCTCCAAGACACAGTTGCTGGCTATCTCTTTATCATCTTCTCCTCCTAATAGCCCTATTGTCTTCGAAACTGACGAAATTTACACTCATAATTCTATTAAGATATTAAGAGTCCATATAGACTCTAACTTGTCTTGGAGGAATCACATAATCCAAATTTCTAAATCTGCATCTAAAAAATAGGGGGTTTTGTTTCGTTTTCGTCATTAATTTTCCTCTTTACAGTTACTTAAAGCCTATAAATGTCTTATCTGTCCCTGCTTAGAATACTTCTCGCTCATCTGGAGTGCTTCTTCTTATATATATCTCCTTACTAGGGTTGAATCTAAGGCAGTAAGACTCATTAATGACCCCTCTCTTACTTTTAATCTTGATTATTTTTCTATTCACCATACGGTTTCATCCCTTTCTCTTTTCATTCTCTACTACTTCCATCGCTGCTTTGATGAGTTGAAGAGTTGCATCCCTCCCCCATTGCCAAGTATACGTAACTCTCGACAAGCAGCCTCGTCTCACAGGCACTGTGTGGAGATATGTAGCTCGTGGATTGGTTGGTGCAGCGACTGCTTCTTCCCATCTGCCTTCAGATTCTGAAACTCTCTATCCCCTTCTGTATTTCCTATTTCTTATAACCTAACTTCCTTCAGATAACGAATCTATTGTCATCTCGAGGCCCAATCCTGGTGTATATATAGGACCTCATATCTCAACTATTCTTTCAGCCTGTCATTTTCCTATTGTTTATCATTACCTCATTTCTGCCTTGTCCTTAACCTTTTACTTTTTATTCGCCTTAATGTTTTCTTCACGGCCGGGCCTTTATTGAAGAGGGCTATTTTCTTGCCTGTCCTGGTGTCACACACATCTATGTATGTAAAATAATAAAATACAACAGAACCTTATAAGTTTATATGATTGGACAATTTTTTTTTTTAAGTGAACCTAGGAATTAATTATTGTATATCTCCTCTTCCTTTAGGTCAAGTGTGAAAAAGCGAAAAGGTTCAACCCACGAAAACCCTCCTTCTGGTAGGTCATCCAGATCAGCCTCCAGAGGGAAGGAAAATGACCCTCCTGCCAAAGGGCGTTCTAAAGGGAAGCCAAGTACACCCTCCAGGGACGAATCTGCCGATGACGAATGCTCCAGCCGAGGAGACGACTGGTCCAATAAAAGCATTGATGGGGGTTCCAGCCGAGGGGATGACTTTTCTAGCAAAGGGGACGTTTCCAGAGAGGGGGACGCTGCTTTGAATCCAGGAGATACTTTACCTGCAGAAGAACCCGAGGAGAAGCAAGAAGGATGTCTTAACATGTCTCGTATTGCTGGGCAGGTCAGTTAAATTGACGTGTAAGTGTGTGACTGTTTAATTGATTATGAAACAAATTATGTAATGAGACCCAACACTTCGGAGGTTTCTTCTACAAGTGACTATCATTTCAGCAAAGACGACAGTGGCATAATCCCCATTGCCATATCCAATTATACTCGTTATAGACAGTATAATTGAGCTTTCTGAATAGTACTAAATTGGTGGAACAATTCCCTATATTAGACAAACCAAAAAATAATAATGACATGCATCCTGTTAAAGAGAATGGAAAAAAAAATCCATATATAGTCTTGTACATTACTTATATTGACAAAAGCTATGTATGTATCGTCTTTTATCCAACGCTCATATATAAAAGTTCCAGAAATTGGCTTTAAATATATATATATATATATATATATATATATATATATATATATATATATATATATATATATATATATATATATATATATATATATATATATATATATATATATATATATATATATATATGTGTGTGTGTGTGTGTGTGTGTGTGTGTGTGTGTGATTACCTAATTGTGATTACCTAATTGTGTTTACGGGAAAGAGCCCAAAGCTCGTATATTCCCGTCTCCTGATCGGTTCCATTTTAGACTTAGTGATACTTATCATACCTGTCCTTAAAACTATGGATTGAGATAGCATTAACTACCTCCTCGCTTAGCCAATTCCAATTATCAACTACTCTTACACTGAAAAAGTATTTCCTTACATCCTGCGAAGAAGTTTTTTTACGAAGCTTCAAACTATGACCTCTAGTTCTAGAGCCAGCCATATCAAAATATCGATCCCTATCCACTCTATCATAACCATGAAGGAATTTAAAGACTGTCACCATATCCCCCCTCACTCTTCTACCTTCGAGTGATGGTAAGTCTAATTCCCTCAGCCTCTCATCATAACTGAGATTGCGTATTTCTGGCACCAGTTTCGTGGCATGTCTTTGAACTTTTTCAAGCTTAGCTATGTGCTTTTTCAAGTGCGGATTCCAAAAGGGGGCTGCATATTCGAGTTTTGGCCTCACATAGGTTACATAAATATTTCTGAACATTTCCTTGTCCATGTGCCTGAAGGCTACCCTTACATTTGATAAGAATGCATATGCTGCCCTTACTATGCCATTTATATGTATTTCTGGAGACAAATCTGCCAGTATGTTTATTGTGTGTGTGTGTGTGTGTGTGTGTGTGTGTGTGTGTGTGTGTGTGAGATTACCTAATTGTGATTACCTAATTGTGTTTACGGGAAAGAGCCCAAAGCTCGTATCTTCCCGTCTCCTGATCGCTTCCATCTCCTACTTAGTGATACTTATCATACCTGTCCTTAAAACTATGGATTGAGATAGCATTAACTACCTCCTCGCTTAGCCAATTCCAATCATCAACTACTCTTACACTGAAAAAGTATTTCCTTACATCCTGCGAAGAAGTTTTTTTACGAAGCTTCAAACTATGACCTCTAGTTCTAGAGCCAGCCATATCAAAATATCGATCCCTATCCACTCTATCATAACCATGAAGGAATTTAAAGACTGTCACCATATCCCCCCCTCACTCTTCTACCTTCGAGTGATGGTAAGTCTAATTCCCTCAGCCTCTCATCATAACTGAGATTGCGTATTTCTGGCACCAGTTTCGTGGCATGTCTTTGAACTTTTTCAAGCTTAGCTATGTGCTTTTTCAAGTGCGGATTCCAAAAGGGGGCTGCATATTCGAGTTTTGGCCTCACATAGGTTACATAAATATTTCTGAACATTTCCTTGTCCATGTGCCTGAAGGCTACCCTTACATTTGATAAGAATGCATATGCTGCCCTTACTATGCCATTTATATGTATTTCTGGAGACAAATCTGCCAGTATGTTTATTGTGTGTGCGTGTGTGTGTGTGTGTGTGTGTGTGTGTGTGAGATTACCTAATTGTGATTACCTAATTGTGTTTACGGGAAAGAGCCCAAAGCTCGTATCTTCCCGTCTCCTGATCGCTTCCATCTCCTACTTAGTGATACTTATCATACCTGTCCTTAAAACTATGGATTGAGATAGCATTAACTACCTCCTCGCTTAGCCAATTCCAATTATCAACTACTCTTACACTGAAAAAGTATTTCCTTACATCCTGCGAAGAAGTTTTTTTACGAAGCTTCAAACTATGACCTCTAGTTCTAGAGCCAGCCATATCAAAATATCGATCCCTATCCACTCTATCATAACCATGAAGGAATTTAAAGACTGTCACCATATCCCCCCTTCACTCTTCTACCTTCGAGTGATGGTAAGTCTAATTCCCTCAGCCTCTCATCATAACTGAGATTGCGTATTTCTGGCACCAGTTTCGTGGCATGTCTTTGAACTTTTTCAAGCTTAGCTATGTGCTTTTTCAAGTGCGGATTCCAAAAGGGGGCTGCATATTCGAGTTTTGGCCTCACATAGGTTACATAAATATTTCTGAACATTTCCTTGTCCATGTGCCTGAAGGCTACCCTTACATTTGATAAGAATGTATATGCTGCCCTTACTATGCCATTTATATGTATTTCTGGAGACAAATCTGCCAGTATGTTTATTGTGTGTGTGTATGTGTGTGTGTGTGTGTGTGTGTGTGTGTGTGTGTGTGTGTGTGTGTGTGTGTGTGTGAGATTACCTAATTGTGATTACCTAATTGTGTTTACGGGAAAGAGCCCAAAGCTCGTATCTTCCCGTCTCCTGATCGGTTCCATTTTATACTTAGTGATACTTATCATACCTGTCCTTAAAACTATGGATTGTGATAGCATTAACTATCTCCTCGTTTAGCCAATTCCAGTTATCAACTACTCTTACACTGAAAAAGTATTTCCTTACATCCTGCAAAGAAGTTTTCTTACCAAACTTCAAACTATGACCTCTAGTTCCAGAGCCAGCCATATCAAAATATCGATCCCTATCCACTCTGCCATAACCATGAAGGATTTTAAAGACTGTCACCATATCCCCCCCTCAATCTTCTAGCTTCGAGTGATGGTAAGTCTAATTCCCTCAGCCTCTCATCATAACTGAGATTGCATATTTCTGGCACCAGTTTCGTGGCATGTCTTTGAACTTTTTCAAGCTTAGGTATGTGCTTTTTCAAGTGCGGATTCCAAAAGGGGGCTGCATATCCGAGTTTTGGCCTCACATAGGTTACATAAATATTTCTAAACATTTCCTTGTCCATGTGCCTGAAGTCTACCCTTACATTTGATAAGAATGCATATGCTGCCCTTACTATGCCATTTACATGTATTTCTGGAGACAAATCTGCCAGTATGTTTACTCCTAGATCTCTCTCATTTTCTGTCTCTTGAAGTTGTACTCCAGCCACCGAGTAGTCAAGTTTGGGCCTTCTTGCACTTGTACCCATTCTCATTACCTTACATTTTGAAGTATTGAATTTCATTAGCCACTTTTCTGACCACTTATGCAGATTATTTAGATCCTACTGAAGTTCTCTACCATTGTTCTCGTTTTTTACTTTCTTCACAATCTTTGCATCATCTGCAAACATATTCATGAATGAATTTACAGACTCTGGTAGGTCATTTACATATACAAGGAACAAAAGTGGCCCTAAAACTGAACCCTGTGGAACTCCACTACTAACTCTTCTCATTCAGACACTGAGTGTCTTACTCTAACCCTCTGTTCCCTTCCTTCTAAGTAAGTTTTTATCCATTCCAAAACATTTCCACCTATTCTAGCCATTGATTGCAGCTTCCTAATAAGTCTCCCATGTGAAACAGTGTCAAACGCTTTCTGGAAGTCTAGGAATATGCAATCTGCCCAGCCCTCTCTTTCCTGTAAGATTCGGCTTACCTCATCATAAAATTCTAATAAGTTTCTTACTGTTGATCTACCTTGTCTGAAGCCATGTTGCCTCACTGACAAAAAGTTGAAGGATTCCAAGTGAAGAGAGATATGTTTCCTTAGTAGTTTCTCCATAACTTTGCAAACTATGCTGGTCAAGGAAACTGGTCTATAGTTCAGAGCCGTATCCCTCCTTCCCTTTTTGAAGATAGGTATCACATTTGTGTGTGATTACCTAATTGTGATTACCTAATTGTGTTTACGGGAAAGAGCCCAAAGCTCGTATCTTCCCGTCTCCTGATCGCTTCCATCTCCTACTTAGTGATACTTATCATACCTGTCCTTAAAACTATGGATTGAGATAGCATTAACTACCTCCTCGCTTAGCCAATTCCAATTATCAACTACTCTTACACTGAAAAAGTATTTCCTTACATCCTGCGAAGAAGTTTTCTTACGAAGCTTCAAACTATGACCTCTAGTTCTAGAGCCAGCCTTATCAAAATATCGATCCCTATCCACTCTATCATAACCATGAAGGAATTTAAAGACTGTCACCATATCCCCCCTCACTCTTCTACCTTCGAGTGATGGTAAGTCTAATTCCCTCAGCCTTTCATCATAACTGAGATTGCGTATTTCTGGCACCAGTTTCGTGGCATGTCTTTGAACTTTTTCAAGCTTAGCTATGTGCTTTTTCAAGTGCGGATTCCAAAAGGGGGCTGCATATTCGAGTTTTGGCCTCACATAGGTTACATAAATATTTCTGAACATTTCCTTGTCCATGTGCCTGAAGGCTACCCTTACATTTGATAAGAATGCATATGCTGCCCTTACTATGCCATTTATATGTATTTCTGGAGACAAATCTCCCAGTATGTTTACTCCTAGATCTCTCTCATTTTCTGTCTCTTGAAGTTGTACTCCAGCCACCGAGTAGTCAAGCTTGGGCCTTCTTGCACTTGTACCCATTCTCATTACCTTACATTTTGAAGTATTGAATTTCATTAGCCACTTTTCTGACCACTCATGCAGATTATTTAGATCCTCCTGAAGTTCTCTACTATTGTTCTCGTTGTTTACTTTCTTCACAATCTTTGCATCATCTGCAAACATATTCATGAATGAATTTACAGACTCTGGTAGGTCATTTATATATACAAGGAACAAAAGTGTGTGATTACCTAATTGTGATTACCTAATTGTGTTTACGGGAAAGAGCCCAAAGCTCGTATCTTCCCGTCTCCTGATCGCTTCCATTTTAGACTTAGTGATACTTATCATACCTGTCCTTAAAACTATGGATTGAGATAGCATTAACTACCTCCTCACTTAGCCAATTCCAATTATCAACTACTCTTACACTGAAAAAGTATTTCCTTACATCCTGCGAAGAAGTTTTCTTACGAAGCTTCAAACTATGACCTCTAGTTCTAGAGCCAGCCATATCAAACTATCGATCCCTATCCACTCTATCATAACCATGAAGGAATTTAAAGACTGTCACCATATCCCCCCTCACTCTTCTAGCTTCCAGTGATGGTAAGTCTAATTCCCTCAGCCTCTCATCATAACTGAGATTGCGTATTTCTGGCACCAGTTTCGTGGCATGTCTTTGAACTTTTTCAAGCTTAGCTATGTGCTTTTTCAAGTGCGGATTCCAAAAGGGGGCTGCATATTCGAGTTTTGGCCTCACATAGGTTACATAAATATTTCTGAACATTTCCTTGTCCATGTGCCTGAAGGCTACCCTTACATTTGATAAGAATGCATATGCTGCCCTTACTATGCCATTTATATGTATTTCTGGAGACAAATCTGCCAGTATGTTTACTCCTAGATCTCTCTCATTTTCTGTCTCTTGAAGTTGTACTCCAGCCACCGAGTAGTCAAGCTTGGGCCTTCTTGCACTTGTACCCATTCTCATTACCTTACATTTTGAAGTACTGAATTTCATTAGCCACTTTTCTGACCACTCATGCAGATTATTTAGATCCTCCTGAAGTTCTCTACCATTGTTCTCGTTTTTTACTTTCTTTGTGTGTGTGGTGTGTGTGTGTGTGTGTGTGTGTGTGTGTGTGTGTGTGTGTGTGTGTGTGTGTGTGTGTGTGTGTGTGATTACCTAATTGTGATTACCTAATTGTGTTTACGGGAAAGAGCCCAAAGCTCGTATCTTCCCGTCTCCTGATCGCTTCCATCTCCTACTTAGTGATACTTACCATACCTGTCCTTAAAACTATGGATTGAGATAGCATTAACTACCTCCTCGCTTAGCCAATTCCAATTATCAACTACTCTTACACTGAAAAAGTATTTCCTTACATCCTGCAAAGAAGTTTTCTTACGAAGCTTCAAACTATGACCTCTAGTTCTAGAGCCAGCCATATCAAAATATCGATCCCTATCCACTCTGTCATAACCATGAAGGAATTTAAAGACTGTCACCATGTCCCCCCCTCACTCTTCTACCTTCGAGTGATGGTAAGTCTAATTTCCTCAGCCTTTCATCATAACTGAGATTGCGTATTTCTGGCACCAGTTCCGTGGCATGTCTTTGAACTTTTTCATGCTTAGCTATGTGCTTTTTCAAGTGCGGATTCCAAAAGGGGGCTGCATATTCGAGTTTTGGCCTCACATAGGTTACATAAATATTTCTGAACATTTCCTTGTCCATGTGCCTGAAGGCTACCCTTACATTTGATAAGAATGCATATGCTGCCCTTACTATGCCATTTATATGTATTTCTGGAGACAAATCTGCCAGTATGTTTACTCCTAGATCTCTCTCATTTTCTGTCTCTTGAAGTTGTACTCCAGCCACCGAGTAGTCAAGCTTGGGCCTTCTTGCACTTGTACCCATTCTCATTACCTTACATTTTGAAGTATTGAATTTCATTAGCCACTTTTCTGACCACTCATGCAGATTATTTAGATCCTCCTGAAGTTCTCTACCATTGTTCTCTACCATTGTGTGTGTGTGTGTGTGTGTGTGTGTGTGTGTGTGTGTGTGTGTGTGTGTGTGTGTGTGTGTGTGTGTGTGTGTGTGTGTGTGTGTGTGTGTGTGTGTGTGTGTGATTACCTAATTGTGATTACCTAATTGTGTTTACGGGAAAGAGCCCAAAGCTCGTATCTTCCCGTCTCCTGATCGGTTCTATTTTAGACTTAGTGATACTTATCGTACCTGTCCTTAAAACTATGGATTGAGATAGCATTAACTACCTCCTCGCTTAGCGAATTCCAATTATCAACTACTCTTACACTGAAAAAGTATTTCCTTACATCCTGCAAAGAAGTTTTCTTACGAAGCTTCAAACTAGGGTGTGTGTGTGTGTGTGTGTGTGTGTGTGATTACCTAATTGTGATTACCTAATTGTGTTTACGGGAAAGAGCCCAAAGCTCGTATCTTCCCGTCTCCTGATCGCTTCCATCTCCTACTTAGTGATACTTATCATACCTGTCCTTAAAACTATGGATTGAGATAGCATTAACTACCTCCTCGCTTAGCCAATTCCAATTATCAACTACTCTTACACTGAAAAAGTATTTCCTTACATCCTGCAAACAAGTTTTCTTCCGAAGCTTCAAACTATGACCTCTAGTTCTAGAGCCAGCCATATCGAAATATCGATCCCTATCCACTCTATCATAACCATGAAGGAATTTAAAGACTGTCACCATATCCCCCCTCACTCTTCTAGCTTCGAGTGATGGCAAGTCTAATTCCCTCAGCCTCTCATCATAACCGAGATTGCGTATTTCTGGCACCAGTTTCGTGGCATGTCTTTGAACTTTTTCAAGCTTAGCTATGTGCTTTTTCAAGTGCGGATTCCAAAAGGGGGCTGCATATTCGAGTTTTGGCCTCACATAGGTTACATAAATATTTCTGAACATTTCCTTGTCCATGTGCCTGAAGGCTACCCTTACATTTGATAAGAATGCATATGCTGCCCTTACTACGCCATTTATATGTATTTCTGGAGACAAATCTCCCAGTATGTTTACTCCTAGATCTCTCTCATTTTCTGTCTCTTGAAGTTGTACTCCAGCCACCGAGCAGTCAAGCTTGGGCCTTCTTGCACTTGTACCCATTCTCATTACCTTACATTTTGAGGTATTGAATTTCATTAGCCACTTTTCTGACCACTCATGCAGATTATTTAGATCCTCCTGAAGTTCTCTACCATTGTTCTCGTTTTTTACTTTCTTCACAATCTTTGCATCATCTGCAAACATATTCATGAATGAATTTACAGACTCTGGTAGGTCATTTACATATACAAGGAACAAAAGTGGCCCTAAAACTGAACCCTGTGGAACTCCACTACTAACTCTTCTCCATTCAGACACTGAGTGTCTTACTCTAACCCTCTGTTCCCTTCTTTCTAAGTAAGTTTTTATCCATTCCAAGACATTTCCACCTATTCTAGCCATTGATTGCAGCTTCCTAATAAGTCTCCCATGTGGAACAGTGTCAAACGCTTTCTGGAAGTCTAGGAATATGCAATCTGCCCAGCCCTCTCTTTCCTGTAAGATTTGGCTTACCTCATCATAAAATTCTAATAAGTTTGTTACTGTTGATCTTCCTTCTCTGAAGCCATGTTGCCTCACTGACAAAAAGTTGAAGGATTCCAAGTGAAGAGAGATATGTTTCCTTAGTAGTTTCTCCATAAGTTTGCAAACTATGCTGGTCAAGGAAACTGGTCTATAGTTCAGAGCCGTATCCCTCCTTCCCTTTTTGAAGATAGGTATCACATTTGCTTGTTTCCAGCATCTGTGTGTGTGTGTGTGTGTGTGTGTGTGTGTGTGTGTGTGTGTGTGTGTGTGTGTGTGTGTGTGTGTGTGTGTGTGTATTATCAGAATAAAGGAATATGATATTTTCAAGAAGTGAGTCTGTACTGTTGTTTGAGAAAATTGCTTACTTGATGTGTTATCGGTTATGTTTTATACACATGCATAACATATAAAATACGTATACTTAATAATGCCATGCATATAAACGAGTAGAAGTAGCATACATAGTTTAACTTACGTCAGTTGTTTGATTGTGCGGTTCTTCCAGATTTTTTTTTTCTGTTTATTCATAGGCTACAATTTAATTTTCCCTCTCATTATGCATGTACAGTTCTGTTACTTTCTCTATCAAAATGGACGAGAGAGTTTACTCTTGCGGTCTTCGGAATTTCACCAAGCTTCCTAGATGTGACGTATACGCAAACTTCTTCCGCTTCGCTTAGCGTAATCTCTTTACACCTTATCCACTAGATATGAGTGTTGCCATTAAGTTAATTTTTACGTTGGAGCTTCATGTCTCAATCGAGCAAGCATGAATCTTGATTATGCAACAATAGAGAATATATGTAATGATTATATTAATTACTTAATGTAGAACAATTTATTGCCTCACTTAAGAGTTTCAGTGCACTACTTATTTCTAGGAAAAGCAGACAAAACTCTCTCAGATATGCTGAAACCATTGTAAGTGACATTAGACAGAGCAAGTATCTAATGAGTCAATATTATTTTTTATGATTGTGA